>PNEQ01040856.1:30972-53765 GCA_003012365.1 Medauroidea extradentata | reverse complement strand
TCCCATTTATTTTACTCGTTCATGAAAGTGAAACCAAAGAAATGGCTGTAGATGAGCTTCAGAGCCAGTTTTCTGTCCTTCAAGTTGAAGATATATCTTCTATTGTGAAGGAAGAAAATTCCATTGTTGACAAGTGGGTCAAAGTCTCTCTTATTTTAGATATTTGTGGGAAACCCAAATTTGACAGGGTGTTCAATGTGATGCAGGCCATTCTAACTCTGCCTCACAGCAATGCAGAATGTGAGAGGGTTTTTAGCCTAGTAAAGAAGAACCGAACCCAATTTTGATTCCAATTGTCAGCTAAAGTTCTGGAAAACATGTCTATCGTTAAATGCAAGCCATTAAGGGAGAAATGTTATGACCAGAACTTTAGTGCCGCATTTTTGAAACGAGCGAAGCATGCCACAGCAGAATCCCTCAAGAAAAGTTAAGTAGGGGCCTACATAAACTGAAATAATGTGTTAAACAAAATTTTCATTTTTTTCCTGTGTATATATAATATTATAGTGACTTGAGTTTTAAGTGTGAAGAGACACATGTTAAATTTTTCATCATGATTGTTCCAGACAACTGAATTTTACAATTTTGAGGTAAGATGAAAAAATTATACTGTCTGTGTTATAAGTGCATGTTTTGATATTTTGCAATACATAAATTGACATATTGATTTATTATTATTTAAGTCCCTTAATATAAAACGTATACCTGGGGTTTCTGAATGAAATTAAAATTGCCGCGTGTAATTTACGCTAAAATTAGTATTTTCGAAATGTTTTACTGATTTCCATTCTGAAAAGTTGGCAAGTATGCATATAGAATATTGAGAGTTATCGGTTGCACGAGCATTTTTTTCTGGTTCTGCTGTAAGTTCCTGTCACTGGCATACTCACAAAATTAATACTAAATAAATTGAAGTAAAGACATTTGGACAAAAACTCTGCATACATAAATAATTTTAAGATTTTTATTCAAGTTCATGGCATAAAATTATAAATTACACCTTTAAAAATACTAATATTTCTGCCCATTGTATAGTTAGGTTTGATACCTGCTAAAATACCACTATTTTGCACATAAAAACTGAAATTTTCCTGAGGGTGGACCCCCCCCCCCGGACCCCTCACTAAAGGTTACGGCCTCAGTGTCAGAGAAATTATGTAAAGATCTCCCCTCCCCCTTAAAGAAAATTATTCTGGCCCACAGAACTTTGTACCCCCATTCCCTCCCAACATAAATACGTTCCAGTGCCCTTGTACAGGAAAAAACTTCTGAACCATAGTACATGTATGTGTTAAATGTGTTGTCTATCTAGCTGGAATTATCATGCACTTCATCATATTTGTGTTCTGATATCCTAGGAATGGTGATTTCAAGGCAGTTACAACAGGAAGCACGACTATAGCCAAAATTTGTGTTTAAAAGGGGTCTGAACCTCGGAATGTAATAAAGTAATATCGATTTTCCCAATAAAGTGGGAGGTCCTCTTCAGGAAAAATTTGGATTTTCAAGGGGCAAAAGGGTACTCTTAAAGCAGAGTCCATAAAGTAAAGGGGTTGGACCAAAGGACTCCCTCCAGCTACATCCCTACAGGAGGGATATTTTTTGTTAAGTACAGCTTTACTGCTTAATAAAATGTGTGTTAAGGCACATTGCTACTGCCAAAATTGTAACTTGAATGCATGGAAAGTAATATCATGGTTTTTTGATATTGAATACCTACAGAGGTGAAAAATCATGCAAGAGGTGAAAAGTGTTTTCAATGAATCGTTGATATAGCTTGGACCCAGTGGCTATTGTTGTGTTTTTAAGTCTACAAACAGTCTCTCTGCAGGTGAAAAGACATGGAAAATGTTTTAGAAATAACCTTAATATCGTTCTAATCATTAGAGATACAGATAGGTAGCTAAGTGGGCTTTACATTCTGTTGACAGCGAGGTCATTAAAGTTGGTTACACACGACTTGGTACTATGACAGAAGTTAGGAGAGGAGTCGGCCATGGCCTTTGTTAAGAAAACCATCCAAGCATTCACCTAGAGTTTTTTGTGAAACCGTGGAAAACTGAAATCAGGATGGCAAGTTCGATACTCAAGTTCTCCTGAAAGTGACTCCAATGTGTTATTGTTGCAATGCCTCGCTCTGTCAATTGAGAAACAAAGCTTCTTTTCGCTTAGTGATGATGATTATATAAATGGTTGTAAATGTACTACAGGATTTTTCTAAATTCAAATTCTCTTGATTGATATATATTTTATCAATGGATTGGCGATTCAGCTACGACTACATGATATTGTCTTAATTTTCATTTCAACTGGATAAACGTCTGTCTATGATATGTAAGTAATTTTATTCGAAATTTGACCCCTAAAGAAACTGAAAAATGTAACATTTGTTTTTAGAGTAGCCAATGATCTATATGTAATCAGTTGAGATATTGAGGTGTTGCTTGCTTCAGAATGATGTGTACAGAAATATCTAAAGAAAAGTTATAAATGTTATTTACTGGATAAAAAAACTTAATTATCGTAGGGACGTGGGTGAACTTAGTTTGTAAACTTCCAAGACAGATTCTCTGAAAAGCAAATACAACCAGCAATAAATAATTTAAACCAGAGTTACATTCTGCAATTATATTGAGATGTACTGTCGTGCAACGTTTATGTATCTCAAGAATAGGGTTCTGAGGCTTTGGAATAATCTGGAAAAGGAGGGAGAGGGAAAATTTGGTTTTCACCTTTAATTTGAAAATGGGAAAAAAAATTTATTCATCAAAGTAAAAACTACAGAAAATTGAAAAAAATTACAGTAAAAATTATCTTACAGTTTCTGAATTACAAATATGGATGGTAAATGAATTTACTATATCTGCCAATATAGCCTACATTGTACCCTACCAGCGCCATGAAAGTTAAATAATCAGTAAATATAAGACAAGTTTTAAAAATAACAACATAAAACTTGGTACAATAAAATAAACAATAGTCACGTGAATTTACCAGAAATAGTTGCAGCATACTCATACACAACTTACAATCTCTGTGAGGAAAAAAGTATCATTTGCAACAAAAAATCCCTTTAGGTCAAATTCACAAGTAACACACTAAGATAATTATTATCTTCCTGCTTGCATCAACTGGCTAAATGGTGTACTTTGATGTTGTTTTGCGTTTGTCAACTTTATGATTTGCCTTTTTCTTCTTGTCAAACTTCCTTATCGCTGCTTCTCACAAGTGTTTGCAGGGGAGAAGTGTTTTTTTTTTTTTTTTTCAGATGTATAACTGACGTGAAATTTGACACTGATTGCTGCTCGCCAGCTGTTCAGTTATGACTTAGGATGGTGCGTGTGTGTTCCTCATTACTAGTAAACAAGTTATTAAAATTACAGTAATGTGATGCTTCTATAGTTCCCCTTATCTTAAAACTGTGAACATCTAATGTTTGCCTTCTTTCCACATGTGTACGCCTTATTAGTAAGTAAACATTCTGAATGAATCAGACGAGCCAATTCTCTGCTTTTCTCCATGTTTTAATTACCTTATGTAAGTTACTATTTATTATTTAGCTGCCACAGGTTTAGTATAGTTTCACAATGATTTTAAAGATATTTTCCCAATTTTTCCAGAAAATTTGGAAAAAAATGTGTTTTTTTCTTTTTTATATTCCTTTCACCAATTTTTCTCGAAATTTTCCTTACTCAAGAATGCATATTTTATTTATTGTATTTGGACGACATTAAGCAAAAAATGTACCAACTCACAGTTCCCTGAAGCAGAGATATTCAAGGTCACAGTTTTATGTGTGTTTTTAAAACTTGTATAAACCGTTTCTTCTGAGCTTTATTTTTCGTCAAATATTGTAATTTAGTACTTGTTCTTTTTCAAGAACATTCTTTGCACCTTCTTCTTCTACGTGGTATGGTTATCTCAAAATCTATTACTTCGTGGGTTGGCTCCTTTCTGCTTAATGCGGTATATTTATTATGAATACCTTCAATGTTACATGGAGCAGGTGGCTTAGAGTTTATGCAGTGAAAATACTTGGGTTAGAGTCCTGATTAAGTCACGCTGTTTTTTATTTTCTATGGTTCTCCAATATCCCACCAGACAGATGCTGGGATGGTTCCTAATACAGAGCTATGCCACTTCCCTCTCTGTTCCTGATTCTCTCAAGCCATGGTTCATCACTTAGTAACCAATGCAGTTTTACAAGGATTATTACTTTGGTACAGTAATTACCATGCATATAATTTAAATTTGTTTTGTATTAGACTGGCAACAAATTTACAACAATTTATAAAAGAAAGGCTAAAGAAGAAGTAGGGCTTCAAAATGCACTAAAATAAGAATTTGTTGTGCATTTACAAGAATTTTCTGTCTATTTTGTAAATTATAAATTCCTTTGCAGTTTTGATGCAGGATACTGCATTCAGTTATCATAGGTTATTGTTTTGCTGATATAAAAATGACTGTACTTTTATCTAGCTGAAATGATCACACACTACATCATATTAGTATCCTGATATCCTGGGAATGGTGGGTTCAAGGCAGTTGAGGCAGGAAGCAGCGCCGTAGCCAGGATTTGTGATAAAAAGGGGCCCGAACCTGGGAATGTTATAAAGTAATGTTGATCCTCCCAACAAATCAGGAGGTCCTACCACCTCCCCCTTTCCCAAGACATCAGGTCAGATAAATTTAATTTGAAATAACAAAATGATCAAAACGTGATAAGGTTGGGGAGAGGGAATGACACCCTAACACATAGACAGGGCCCTTTCAAAGGTTGGCATCACTGGCCAGTGAAAGTTTAACTGACAAAGGCATAAAAGAGGAAGAGAATTTTCAAGGTTAACCGACGGTATCGTGTGTTATGTGCTACAAGGCAGTATGTTCAAGAGTGCTATGTGAGTGGTTGTTTACCGCCGTCATCCAGCAGCAATGAATTTGGCAGTTTTTATCTCGTCACTTAACTTTACGATATGGTAAGTAAAGACAATGGAATACAATATCTTGCATTAAAAACATTGTGTTAAGTATTTTTTATCTGCCTCTAACAAATAGCTATTCGTCTGTAGCATTTACCCTGGAAATGTCTAAATACTTCTTCACGGCAGGCAGTTTAAATTTGCAATTACGAACCTTTTATTCAATACAAGCATGTTCTTAACATTAATTTGCTTTTACGTAAGAAAACCAATTCTATAATTTGTTTTATTTTGTTGACGTAGCATGCTCATATGTAAAAATATGTTTTTTATAAACAGTTGCATTGTTGCAACTCAAATGACAATTGTGGTGAGTTACAAGTTTTCATACATGGATTAGTTGGTTATTCTTTCCTTTAATTTTAAATTTTAACAAAAACATTTCTTTCTTTAAAAGGATGATGTGTAACATATATATCTTCAATATAGTTACATACGAGACTGACGAGAGTTTTTGCACAGCAAATTCTGAACTTAAATCTTTGATGTGTTAAGAGAATTTCACAAAGAAGTATAATGGCATTATATTAAATATTTAACAACAATTTAAGTATCAGTATTGTTTGTTGTCATCTGCAGAAATATGTGTAAATGTTCTAAGTGGGTATTTCTAATTTAATGACGACACCCACATTACCAGAAAAGTTGGTATTTTTGGACGGTTTTTATATAAAAGGAACAAAATGTAATATTTTTTTTAGTTATGTACACCGAGTACGTAAGAAATCTTTAAATTTTGCTTATATAAATATAACAAAAGAACCATGTGCCCTGTGCTACCTTCTGCAATGAACTAAACCATCCACCACACAACCAACTTAACTTTGCAAGCTGTTTTCTCAATTTAAAGGATAGGTTGCTTGGTTTCCTTTTATGTAAAAGCTGTCTTGATTGTACGTAAATATTTTAGGGCCGTTTTTATCACCTTGTGATAAAACTGGCAGTTTGCTAGCCTCAGTTTAAGGTAACCTCAAGTAAAATCTCCAGAAGTGTTTTACCACCAATATTTTACTCCCGTTTAAGTAGCTGAAGAAGTAACTGGAGTGTCATGTCTTATTGCAGGAAATATTCACGTGAACGTTTTAAAGAGGCCACCATGCTAGTTGGCCAATCACAGCAGAGCATAATATTTTATTCATAATGAACACTCAAAAAAGCATTACCACATGCAAATATTAAATTATGTAAATTGTGTTACTTGAAATAATTAACGCTGTGCCATTTCTTTAAACATATTAAAATGTGCAACAAGGTGGCCGGGAGTTACGCACCCCGTCTGGGTCGATGAGTCCTTGGCGACCATCATGCTCGTGGCAGTTCCTCAGTGTCGTCTGAACAAGTAGGATGCTGTCCGTGTGCACTTCAAGCTTTGCACTGATATAGTTTTCAATAGTCCTAATGTAATATACCGGTTCACCTGTGCAAGCACACGTATTCAGACATTCCCCCTAGTATTGCTAGTCCACTTCAATTAATAATTATTACTCGTTTCGGTACTTTTAATGTAAAACCACGTGCGTGTTCTATCATCACCGCGGGGCTAAGGAACTTATATTGATAGCCATCCGAGCATTCCCGTTAAATATTCGGGACGGATATAATTTATGGTGCATTATATTCATTTGGTGTACAGGTCCACTGCGTAATTTCACAGTTTTATCATCATTTTAAAGACATAACTTGTTATTATAACCGACCATGTGTGTGCGTTAATGGTCGCCATTGAGTAGCATGTTGAGCTCCAAGGTTACGTACGCATCATCCACATCCATTGCATAGCATAGAGGAGGGAGAAGCATTCATGACACGTGAGTTATGTTGATCGCAGTGAGTATATTCATTCGGCAAGCATAATCCATAATCACCAACGCGAATACCATGAACCACGCCTGTAGAGTCATCATCACACTGTTATGTGCCCAGGAATAGACTGCCTTGTGATGTGTTTAGAAGAATAACAAAGCATCGTCATCTAGAGCATTCACATTTTACACCCTTGTCCATCTATAAGCAAACCGTCAGTCCATCCTAGTGGCCGCCGACCCTTGCTGCTAAAGAGCTGCATTTTCACATGCCACAGGGACATTAATCATTCACTTCGCACCTACCCACCACCGCGGAATTATATATATTATTCACGGTAACGGAACATCCCAATACCTTGTTGCGTACATAAACATAATATTCAGGCTTGTTGTGTTATGGTGAGCTGGGCTCAGCCCGATTTAATGTATGTCTGCCCATACTGCGTGGGCCCCCCCACTCGACTTCTGGTATCTGAGTGTAGCCGAACGATTACCTGTGACTTGGCCTCATGTGACGTCGTCTTTGATGTAGCCCGCCCCTCCTCTCTAGACCTTCGGCAGTCTTCGGCGGACGTCGTGCCTCCCCTCCCCACCTCCCTTCTCTCTCCCTCCTTCCCGGTGGGAGCCGGTTCCTCGCGGCCGGAGAGGAGTTCAGTTTTGGTAGTGAGCTCTCGTGTGGGTTACCTGTGCTTGCTCGCGCCCACGGCTGCACATCCTCGTTGACTGGTAAGTGTTGGTTTCAGTTCGTGTTTACTTCATTTACTTTTCTTTCGTGACCAGTCTTTCCTACACTGTCTGCGGGGATGTGTCGTCGCGGTCGGGAGGCAAGTATGGGGTGAGCGTTAGGCTCGTGCCCAGTTGCTTAATTTTTGCTGGTTAATAGCAGCTTTGACCATTTCAGTTAGTGTATTGGTGTTTTTGATGCCTGTGAGGCTTTTTCTTGTCATATTAGTATCACTGGTATAACAGCGATTGCCTTTGAATTTTGTAATGATTAAGCCTGGTGTTGGCTCTGTTAATTTATGTACTCGGATTATTTCAGTCAATATATTTTGTGCATTTTATTGGGCCTGTCAGTTTAATTGCAGTAGCGAGTTGAACCCTTCCCCAGTGTTCATGTTGTGTGCGTTTGACTGCTTAATATGTGTTCACCAAGTCGAGCGGAGGTTAGGGTGAGTGCTCAGGTGTGGGATTGTTCCCCCAGGTACTAACAGCAGTGTGTTTTCACGTGTCTGTATAGAGATTACAGCACAGTGGGAACAAATAAAATCTCATTGAACTGGAGCATTGCAGTTACATCATGGTATAGTGTGTTATGACATATATTACTATAAGCTTAAGAACTACGTTGGCGGGATAGCCGACCACAATGAACAGACCACTCCCTGAATCACCCAAGAGTCTCTAAAGTGTAATACGAGGGGAGTATTACGGGCGCCCTATCATCCATCACCCAAAGGCTCAATCAATATCAGATTGGTTATCCTGATCCCATCACGACGTTAAATGGCTTGCCCAAGGTGGGGCCTTGATGCTCTCGTAAACAATTACATCTAACCACCACACTGAATAGCATTACCAGTGTGCTTGCCCTCGAGGTAAACAAATGTGACGCGCGCGAAATCGGGCATGCTGGACGGTGCCAGCGTGGCTTGTAGCAGCAGGGAAAGTGACGTTACTCGGTCCCACACTCCAGCCACAAGTACACACGTACTGTCAGAGGGCACATGCACGACACCCTCAGCAGGCCTACGAACCGCATGGTACAAAGCCGCGACAACCACGATGGACGACAAGATGCACAACAACCTCACCGACCGGTGTAGCAAGTGTACCCATAGCAAGCAAGTCAATCTGTTGGACCACAACACCGGGAACCAGATTCTGTGCCAGTGTTTACCAGATATCAACGTGGACCTACCAATGTAGCCAGCATAGAGATGCATACGAAACGGATGTGACAATCGAGGCAAGCAGTGGGTGCAGTGTCAAGAGTGTATGTGTGGGGTGCACACGGTGCATGAGTTACAAAGAGTATCAGATACATAGAGGCAGTGTTTTTAATTGTCAGTCATGCAGGGTAGGCAGTTCCGAACAGAAGCCAAATGTACAGATCACGCAACCTACAACAGGGTTACCCTGACACTCAAGAGAGCATGTGTTCAACGCAGGGATTGAGAGGGCCAGATCGAACTGTATTGCTACCAACTTTCGCAGGGGGTGAGGCAGAAGATCCGCGAGTATTCCTGACTGTGTGTTAAGGAAAACTTAGTCGCATAGGGTACATAGAGACGATTGGACTGAAATAACCGCTAATCAGTTTCGTGGCACAGCCGTCAAGTGGTGGAACCTAGCTCGCAAATATGAGATTACTTGGGAGACATTTTTGCACCAAATTGCGCAACCGGTTCGAAACGAGTACCGATCATATCAAAAATATTGCCAGTCTGTACCACGAACAGCAACAAGAGAAAGAAGACACAGAGGAGTTCACACAACGCAAAGCAGCATTATACAGACGTGTTTACCCAGACAAATCAGTAGAACAAGTGTTAGAAATCGTAGTTACCCTGGCATCACCAACAATTAGGCCATATTTACGCACCATTTTCCGCCATACCATTGAACCTTTCAGCCGGGAGGCATGTGAGTACGAGTGAGACGTAAATGCAACTGTGAATCATCGCGATTATGCAAATGATACAGCGACAGCTGACAGCACGCATCAGCAAATCAGGTGACTAACAGCCTCACCAGTCATGCAAAGGCAATAACAACCATCCACGATGCAGAGACAGCAGCTACTGCGAGCCCCGCCACGACCGCCACGAGATTCAAACGGGAGTACTCCAAGAAACCGTGCTGCTATTGCCCTGGGCAGCAGTTTCATTGGCACAATGAGTGCCCAAACAACCCACAAAACAGGCAGGGAAAATAGAATGGGATGTTGGTAACCAGGCGTTCATACCAACCTCACCTCCAGACATGAGTGCAAGTGCCAAATTGTACCGAGTGATGAATGAAGGTGCATCGACAAATAGCATGTGAGAGTCCAGTTGGGGTGCACACAGGCACCGCGTTAACACACACAACCGCGAGTCACAACTTCATGCACGAAAGACTTACGTCATGTCGCTACGAGATTTCCACCATGTCATTTGCAGTTTGCCACAGTGAAGCAGGGTGGGCATGCAACCAATACCGTGTGTGTGAACATTAGCGTACGTAACATAACCACCAAAGCCGAAGTATTGAGTATATCAGACTTGTGCGAGGAGCTAATCCTGGAGATGCCCTTGTTGACGGCGAACCATGCAGTGATAGAGCTGTACCTGGGACGGTTACACAACGGAACAAAAAGGTGCTTGACACTCTATGCTATCGGAGCCCAACCACCAGTTCCAGCACCGTGGGTACCACTGGAGCAGTTCAACCACGATGTACTGCCACAACATCAGGCCGCTGTGCAACAGCTGGTGCAGCAATACGCGCCAGTGTTGAACCACGAGGGGCCACTACACCACACTACCGCTGCAGAGCACGCAATACTGACCACGCATGACCAGCCAGTAAACAACAAGCCAAGGGACCCAGGTATATATTTCCACAACATCATCAACCAACAGGTACGTGAAATGCTGAGCGAACATGTCATTGAACCCACCAACAGCCTGTATAATTCTTGTATCACACTTGCCCCCAAGAGGACTGGGGAGTGGTGTTTCTGTGTTATTTTCGCCCACTCAATAGTGTTACAATTGATATACAACCACCAGTGCTTCACTTAAAAGATACACTATCCACTTTAGGACCAGCCACAGTGTTTTCCATGTTAGACATGAAATCTGGGCACTGGCAAATACCAATTTGTAAACAAGATAGAGAATAAAACATTTTCACTACCACAGATGGGCGTAGGTTTCAATATGTTGCCATGCCTTTTGGGTTAAAATGTGCGCCTGCAACATTTCAATAACTCATGGCTAAAGTGCTAGATAGTTACATTAATAACTTTACAGTAGCATACCTGGACAGTAATTGATATGGTCACGGGATTGGGAAGAGCATTTGCATCATCTTAGACTAGTATTTGAATGCCTAGAACAACATGGACTCACATGTGGGGTTGATAAGTGTAAATTAGGAATGGGCAAACTTGCATTTTTGGGACATTATGTCACACCCCATGGGCACGAGACAGATCTGGAACAGTTAGCAAAAATTCGGGACGCAAAAACACCCCGCACACACTAATGAGTCAGGAAATACTTTGGCCTAATCAATTGGTTAAGAGAGTTCATACCCAATTTTGCACAGATCACCGCACCATTAACAGCTTTAATAGCCGGCAACAAGAAAATTAGTTGAACGAACAAGGCAGAGGCAGCTTTCCACACCAGTAAACAAGCATTTCAAAATTGTAAACAACTTGCCCGATTCGACCTAGCGCTACCAGTCATTTTTCTAACAGACGCCAGTCAAGAAGGGGTGGGCTGCCTACTCTACCAAACCGACCAATCAGGGCATCGTTTTGTAATTAGTTATCATAGTGCAAATTTCGGAGCAGTAGAGCGTAAATATCATGTGAACGAACATGAATGTCTAGCCATTATACACGCATTGTGAAAATACACGTCGTATTTACTCGGGCCCCACTTCACGTTACGGACCAACAACAGATGTCTGCTCTAGTTAAAAAACACACATAACGGTAAAAGAAAACTGGCACGTTGGTCCCTTACGCTACAAGAATACAACTTCACAGTGGAGCATGTCGCGGGAGATGCCAACGAATTCACAGACGCACTGTCCATAAACCCGAACATGAGCGAAAGTGTAGGTGATGAGACCGAGTGGGAGGAGGTATTGCCACCCGCCAGTGCCGTCGCGGAAAGGGGCATATCATCACCCACACTAGAGTGCATCATTGTTGCCAACCACGACACATTGCCACCAGTGACCGCCGCTGATGTCATGCAAGCAGTACTATGCTGTCAGTTAACTTCACCAGAGGCAGAGCAGCACGGAATCAAATGTTCCCAACAAACAGACAGTTTGCGCATGACAGTCAGACAGTTGGACACCCGGGTGCCGAACAAACAAGACACAATGCTATAAATCAGTTCCATTGGCCAGGCTTAAGTCGCGACACTCGTAATTACGTCCGAGAATGTGTCACATGCAATACCAGGGAAGTCTGATGGTCCGATGGAGATGCACCACGACAACCACGCCAGCCCGACATCGATTTCAAAATGGTTGCATTAGATATAATAGGACCATAACCCTGCACTAGGACCGGAAAAAAATTCCTTTTAGTAGTCACGGACCTGTTTACCAGATGGGTGGAGGCATTCCTGGTCAACAACACCAAAACAAGTACCATCGCTGACATCCTACACAGAGAGTTTTTTCCTAGGTAGGATTACCCAACCCAATTGTTGACTGACAATGGCACGTAGTTCGTGGGCAGGGACTGGAGAGATCACTGTACTGGTTGACACGTCAAAAACCTGACGACACCCTCCTACCACCCGAGGGCGAATCCAACTGAATGGCAAAATCAGGAAATCAAAGTTCAGCTCAAGAGTAATGTTAGGGAATGATCACACTGTGTGGGCAGACATAATTCTTGCCATCATGTTTTATATCCACAACCGCACCAATGCTGCCACAGGGAAGACCCCAGCGGAGATGGTACAAGGAAGGGAACACAGATCAGCTTAAAGAACTAAGGGAAAACCCCAGAACACCACCTGAAAAGACTGTCACACAACACAACATCCACACCCAGGCATGCCAACATCAGCAGTCCTACCTAGCCACAAGGGTACCGGCCAGCATGCATCCACCCAAAAGACTCGAGGCAGGCATGTATGTACATGTACAGAAAAACCACCTGTCAGCAGCGAAAAATAACTTTAACGCAGGCCTAGCACCACAATGGAGAGGACCAGTAGTCACGCGCAAGTTAAGCGAAAATACCCACCTAGTAAACATCGGGGCAAGGAGAGTGGCAAAGAAGCACAGAGATGACTTGAGAATCACCAGAGGTCCAAGAAGACGCAGAGAAAACCCGCCAGATGAAGCGATCTTCCCTACCACCACACCATCATGACATCAGAGCCATACCAGTCCAGGCGTGCACAACGCAAGCCAAAACGACAATGCCATTGAATCCCCCTTCCGAGGATTCAGTCCCAGCATCAGTTCCACACTGCATGGTGTAGTGCCACAAGTCTATGAATCGAGGGAAAGTGTAAGTGTGTCATCTTTTTTAGGCTTTTCCCTAGCAATTAGTACAAGTGTATCAGTAAAAAGTGATTCCTGGGGGTTCAGTTCCCCCTCACGAGATAGCAATGCAGGAATGCGGAGTGCAAAGGACGGGCCCCTGGCAGGGGAACCCCTGACAACACCTCGATGCACCAGGCAAGCAGTGCGCCGAACTGTGCACGTCAACAATGCAGAGTTTCATTGTTGCACCAAGCAGTGTGGAGAGCCACCACTTGCCGCAACCACCCAAGATCCACCAGTTTTTTTTCCATCTGTGGTTGAGAATGTTTGCAGAAAGTGGCAGTTGAGCTTGCAAATTATTATTATTATTATTATTATTATTATTATTATTATTATTATTATTATTATTATTATTACATATAAATGATAACTATTTGCGTTTTCCGAGTCCAGTGTTCCATTCTTTGAGCGAGTAAGTGAGAAAAATATTTTGTATGAGTGGCAAAGAGATTTAATTATCGCTACAAATTATGTCCCATAATTTGTCACAATAATAGACACACATGGAGGAAACCGGTTATAACAAACAAATAGCTAATTGGTGCATGCAGTTACAGTGTTCGCGAGCCTGCAAATAAAACACTTAGGTGAATATTACTTATTATTAGCATATATAGTAATTATTTTGCCATATAAGGCATGTATTTCAGAAATTAAAATCAGACTAATGTTGCAGTTCTGTTACTGAAATTTCTTCTTTATTTCCACAAATATTTTTACTATAGTCTTCCTGTAAACCATTAGCTAAAATCTTAATATAAATTTGTTCTAAAATTTACATTTAAATGCTAGAATTCGAGAAACTGTTTTTTATCAGTACCTAAGTCCTTCAATTAGTATTAACTTCATCAATATCAGAACTCATTTACTCCCTCAGAGAATTTTCACCTCTAAAGCAGTTAGAAGTTTTCCACTGATTTCAAATGAAGTCGATTTGAGTACCACTGCAGTTTTTTAATGATTCCAAATTAGAGCGCAGGAACGATAGCCAATAACAATGAACACATCAGTTATGTAAACAGTACCTTAAAACTTGCTAACATTCAAATTTTCCTGCAGTAAAACATTATCTCTACTAATGTATTATCAAGTTGATGATATTTCCAAAACAGATAAAACATTTTTGATTGCAAAAGCTTTAATTGTGGGTAACATATGGGTACAGTTCAGAGAATTCTGAGTTATAATAATACAAAATATTAGTACAAATTTCTGAGGATAATAGCTAATTCCCCCAATGGGAGAAATTACACTTATGATCATGATCAGTATGATTTATACATAAAATAGTATATATTAGATATGCCTGATGGCAACTGTTGTATTTTATTTTATTTAAACTCAACACACCCACGATAGTACATGCAGGTTTCCAGGCTTAATAAACATGCTACACAGACTTTGCAAAAAATGCTTGGGTACACATGCTTAACCATTTACTTGAAACATGCCAACCAGTATTTTAATTTTTAAATACCCTAAAAGCTTATGTTTCAAAATATTGTTTTTCTGTCATGAAAACTGCTAAAACATCTTCATTTCGCACCTCGAAATCCAAATTTTTCTGGGGGAGAACCCCCGGATCCTCATCTTTTTTTTTTGAGAGGAATGGATGAATGTTGGTGTACTGCAATCTGCATAGTCATCCCCCCCCCCCCCCCAACAAAAAATCCTCCGTGGAGCCGCCCTTGAGTGTAGGGTGTTGCATTATTTTTGTCCACCGACAAGTGTAAAGAAAAAAAAGCTCCTCGCATCTTTGAGAGTAGCTGCACAAGCAGTTTTGTTATCACACGTCGCCAGCTAATGGACACGCTGGCTTGTGTTGAAACAAGCCACAGCCGAGCTGCAGCTAGTTGGGAGCTTGCAGCCTTGCTAGTTGCCCCACGTTAGCTGTGGCCAATCGTCTATTGTCAGTTTAACGAGGAGCACTCTTGATCGCTAACGACCTGTCGTCGTACACTACTAATCGGAGTTTGTTTCCATTGATCAAGTTTTCCAGGCAGCAGCCAATAGAATGCTATTGTAAGTAATTGGAGTCTACCCCGTTTGCACACTAGCTCACACTTTTATTGTACTCTGTAAAACATTGTTACGTTACTATAAAAAGTGCCGGTAGATTGGTTCAGGCATGTATTAGGTCAGTTTACTTCAATGTTTTACAACCCATGCTTCCAGCGGGTGATTCAAGCCGCTTGTGATAAATATCGCACCCCTAGTATCCCCCAACCCACATATTTAGTTGCTTTGCCGTCGCCAATGGCTCACGGACCCCCGCCTCAACAGAGCTCTCTCGACGAACCTCCGTTCTGACAAGTAGCTAGGAAGGTGGAAGAACATTGGTAGCAAAAAGAAAATAGTGAACAGTGAATGTGTATTCTTCATTAGGGCTTATGTCACATTCACTGCCATTCACAATATTTGCCCATTACGCGTTCAGTACTTATAAATGACACGAACAAAATGTTAATTTTACGTGGCGTACTCTCCGTGTAGTAAAATTTTCAGTCCTTAACATGGTTTATTTAGTATACAAGATGAACAGTGTGCTGTTTTTACCAAACATCTACTATAAAACTAGTAAACTAGATGGTTACACGTACATAACGTGATTAAAATATCGGTTTATGTTTTAATGGGGGGGGGGGGTGCTAATAAAGTTCGTTCTTACCAACGAAATTGTTAGCAGTGTCGTATACTTTATACGCACTAAATCGTTAATAGGCTATACTAGTGAGATTAGCATTACAGGTTTATCATTTATGCACGTTAGAGTAATTCTAAATTCCTGACTTTAACATAATAATTGTACTGCCTCCCATTTTTTCGCCAAATTTTCATCACGTAAGCGTATCATAAAATGCCGTGAACGAATGCTGCTAACAATAATACATATTAAAGATATTTTAATTGTTCATATACTGCATCTTAGTAATTAGAATTTATGATTATTCACAAGAAAAATTAAAATTTAAGTCAGACTTACCTTACGTACAAAAATACCCAAACGAACAACGAAGAAGACAGCTATGATTGGTCACTCGGAATCAATATGACCTCAGAGTGATAGATAGCCAGCGATTTGCATAGTCTTCGGTGTTACGGGACTCGGTTCGATCTCGGTCGCGGTCATCTTACAAATTTAATCGTGGTCGGATTTAGAACATTTTTTTATTGAACAATCAAAACGAAATTGTTTGGTGAACGATACAGATAGTGTGTAATTTTACCAATAACCAATTCTAATTATTCTTATACTTTGATGCAACAAAATACGTATAAGTAAGACAGTAATTAACTGTCAGTAACAAAATATTCCACAGGCTTAAACATCAAATAATGTTATTGCTTCAAATCATATTTGTACTAAACAAAACCTTTCTGTTAAATGATTTACATACAAAAATTTGCTGTATATTGGTGCAATTTATTGCGTATTAACTTTAATTTTTTAAAATAAATTACAGTACAGTTAGGCACTTATTGCCGGCCTTTAGCATATCTATTTCAGAGTTTAAAAAATATACCTTGACGAATTACGTATGAGGATGCGTAGTTGCTCTCTGTAAATTCTCATTTTATAAATTAATATGGTCAGTGCAATGGTGCAAGGACGTAAGCTATTTGAGTTTTCATACATATTAAAATTTCGTTTTAAAATGGAGTGATGTTTGACACACGAAGGGTTGTGTGTCACAAGTAGGTCAAATACCAAATTTAACGATTTTATATATAATTGGGTTAAAATTATATAAACTCACAGCGTATATTATGATTGAACACTTCGATTCGCTTATAAGTTATAACTTCTTTCATCCCACATATTGTGAGATAAGGCAATAAAATTTAAGTCCGTCATACTGTCAAAATCTGCTCAGTTGATTCGTCTTAAAATTAGGTGATAAATCAATTATGTATCAGGCATTATGTAGTTTTTGTTTACAATATTGTTAATTTAAGAGTAATAGCCAACGTTATTTTGTGTTCTCTGCTTCCCCCACAGTAAGTTAGGCTATTATTTGACAAAACTGACTCAAGCTTGGTATTCCTTTTGTCAGCAATCAAGGTAAGAAATTCACATCTGCGTACCTTCGTTTTGGAATATAGCAGTTTATGAAACGTTAAATTGTTTTTCACGTCTCATATACTTGCTATGCAACTTCTTCTAACTAAAGTGGGGACATAATGTAAAACATATATTTTTAAAACTATATGTTACTTGCAATGTATATGTGTATCAGTAATAGTCTTGAAATATTATACAAGCGAAAAGGATGTGTAATTTTTAAAGAACAATTTGAATGATTAAACTAGGTAGGTCTGTATACAATGCATAAAATGTCCTATTTATGTAAGCTCATCCGCCACCACCCTGGAAGAATAAATCACGTGAAAAATTTGCCTAGGTATGCAAGATGCCATAGCGAAAAAAACGTAGCCATACGATCACTTAATAATTCAAGTAGCCTATGTTAATGCAATTCAAATTTATTAATATTTGTAGAATATTAGTATAGCCTATGTGATCATAACTTTCATAAACAGGCATGATAAAAATCGTAGCTTTACATTTATACTAACTATGAAAACTTTAGCTACCAGTTTAAACCTAAATCTGCAACCAGTGTTGACCACGAATTTTGTCAACAGATTTTATTGTATGCAGTTTTATAGCTTAAACTGAACCCACTTGAGTTCGTGCATTATTTTGGAAGCTACTTCTACTCGGACAGCTCCAAACATGGAATCTTTGTAGATCTTACCATGCCATAGATATTTCTACAATTATATTGTTTTGTGTATTGTAACTTACAGAATGAGTTATTTATTAATTCTTTCTCGAAATTGACAGAGCGATTTGGCTGACATTAGCTAAGCTATATAGCCTACCAGCATGTAATTTGAATAGTAAAAACTGGTGGCAATCCTATTCCGTACGCCTTCGTAGTATGCAACATTCTGCACTCAATAGCTGTGGTCTATACGGTCGTTCTTTTGCGAAAATTCAACATAAGATTTTAGACGACTTTTTCGAACATTTTCACTAGGATTTATTATTTTCTTTTACTCGCGTATGTTGCTGTTTTAATTTCGACACGTTATTAAAAAAAAACACTTATGTGGAACGGGTTCCAAAATTAGGTTAATTGTAGGCTAAGTCTAAGATCTTAGAATATGTGTTTAAGTAATCTCTCCCATCAGATTACCCAGTACACCGTATTTAGTAAACCAATTTGCAGATATCGCTTGGCTGTAGTTTCAAAACTGACATGTGGCACAATAGCGTTTACCTACATTGTTATGGACATTTTCATGCCGTCTTGTCCCTTCATGCCTTAGTCCCTAAATTGAAAGGGTAAATGGCTTAATTTTCTCATTTATAAAAACACATTTAAAACATATAAGTTAATTAGAGATGATGGTTTATCGCGGGAAAAAATAACTGTTTGCTGCATTTCAACACAAGTTCAGTTTATAAAATCTCTTTGGCTTTTCCGTGTGCTGGGAGCTGTTGCCCTATTTGACTGAGTCAATAACCCTGATAGCAAAATAAGCTTAATTCAAACTTGAATCAAGCTTGCCATGACAAGTTTGCAAGCCTGCAGCAAGCTTGTCATGTCAAGCCATAAGCTTGCATCAACCTTGAATCAAGCTAACTAGTCTCCACCTGACAATCCTGCAGCAAGCTTGCGAGGAAAGCTTGATTCATGGTTGCTGCAAGCTTGTAGCAAGCTTGCTTCGTACAAGGCAGGATATAACTGTAAAAAATAAGCTTGACTCAAGCTTGAATTGTACTTACCAAATAGGGCTTGCAATGGCAAGCCTAGGCCTAAATCAAGTAAATTGCAGACTTGCCACAAGCTTACATGCTATCTGGGAGAATCCCGCCATTGCAATATTTGATACCTGTTGGTCAGTAGATAGTTACGGAATAATAGACGTCTATCGTCCAATCATAAATGTTGCGAAAAACTACAGTGTTTTCAAGGATATGTTGGCACAAAAAATTTTCGCGATATAGGCCTACAATCAACCCTGCATGCAACACATGCATTACCGAGTCTCGAACCCACTATCATTGGTTGTCAAGCCACGCCTTACCAATTAAAGCCTACACTATCAAAGTAAACTAGAGACAGTACCATGGGCGTCGTTAGCAGCGGGAAAGTGAGAACATGCCCTGCTTAGTTAATTTGGATTCTTTGTTTTTAGTGATTTTGTTCCTTGTACGTTTTGTTTGTTGCAAATAATAATTATTCAAGTTAATGTGCTTATGTTAATTATGTGTACCAATAACTATTTTTAGGTTACTCTAATTTACCGTCATCAAATAACTAAGTGGTTTAAATACGCAAAATAGTTTTTTTTTTTTTTTTTTTTTTTTTAAATAACTCAAGTACCCCTTCGATAGCCACACACAAAATCCTTAGCTAACAATGCTGGTGAATGTACAGAATTACTAAGCTAGTATCAAGTCACTGCAACAAAGAAAATTACCAGACTTTTCTGACACAAAACAAAAAATTTTCCTGAATTTTTCGAGCATGAAAACAACTCTTTGGCAAATTATTCGACGCATTATTTCCAATAAAGTTTAAGATGCCAAGTCATTTCTATCACCTTTGTGTTACCTAGCCACTTAACTTAGCGGAAATTCAGCAGAAATAACAATGAACCTGGCAGTGAAGTTTTATCTCATCCTCATTAGAGTATTTTTTCCAACAAAAAATTGAAACAATTCTCTCAAAACCCTATTATTTTCCATCCGTTGACTCTTACAGAAGCTCAAAATGAGTTCAAAAATTCCCTGAAAACTCCCTGATATCTTGAGGAGATCACAATATCTGTGATAATTCCAAGTTTTCAAGCTCTGTGTTCACCCTGATACCAAAATGTTAATTTAGAATTCGTTGATGGCACTACAGTGCTCATAAGCAGGATAAGATCTACAGATTTTCCTATGGGGAGCATAATTGCGTTTTGCCCCCCCTCTCTCAATTTATCCGCAATTTTTAAGGACAGTAGTAATTCGAATCTGCAAGAATTTGCCGCCCCTTCAGAATGTCGCCCCGGGGCATTGCCCCCCTTCCCACACTTAGATCCTGCCCCCGTCCTGCTCATAAGACACCATAAATGCCTGTTGCGAGATACATAACTATATGACCTTACAATTATAAATCTTTTTCTATTCCCGCGTGTGGATCTCTGGGTCGAATTCGATGCGAATCGAGCCTGGATCGCCTGGGTGTAAGGCGACGGCCCTAGCCGCCATGACAGTTGTGACGAGGTAGGTTGCATCATCAGCTGGGAGATGTCAATCGGAGAGCTCGTGCATGTATGAAAGCTACATCGTAACACACATTGAGCGAAAGAAAAAAGGAATCTTTTATGAACCTCGACCAAGTTTACAATACCGCCATATTTATTATCTTAGTAGGAAATATAGTAATCACAATAAGTACGTAAAGTATGGTGTCAGACTGACAGTCAAATCCTCTGCAATCCGTATCAAATGTTCATTTTCCTGTCTATTTAGCCATACAAGGTAAGATGCTAATCTGTCCAGTCAGCTGGCGTCCACTTGAGTTCCCCCTCGCCCCTCCCTACACCTCCCCTCTCTCCTTCACACCTTCCACTCCCCCCCCCCCCCCCCCCCCCCCCCCCCCCCCCCCCCCCCCCCCCCCCCCCCCCCCCTTCTCCCCCCCCCCCCCTCACAACTCGTTAGTTCCCCTCTCCTCTTCCTCTCACTCTCCCATTCTGTTTACTCCCAGCGCCTCTTGTTATCCCCCCCTCCTAACTACCTACTCTCCCCCCAACCATCATTCAAGTCCTTGTCACATGCCAACCAATGAGGTATGATTAAACAAGAAGTGGGAACGTCCCGTCTCCCTCCTCATTCTAGCGACGCTTACGATAACCTTACTCTATCTATTCGATAGAGTAGTCAATTCTTTAAAACC
This sequence comes from Medauroidea extradentata, assembly GCA_003012365.1. Lineage (NCBI taxonomy): Eukaryota > Metazoa > Arthropoda > Insecta > Phasmatodea > Phasmatidae > Medauroidea > Medauroidea extradentata. The sequence goes on along the minus strand of PNEQ01040856.1, from coordinate 32,729 downwards.
GGGCTACAGCCCTGTGCGAGTACAGTCTATATAAAAAAAAGAGCGTCCCAACCTTAGATTGCAGTACAGAGCTTATGGCGCGCGCTGTTGCCAGATCGCAGCCGCGTTACGAAGTTCGGGAGGTCCACTACTTCAGAATTTTGAGCTTTAAAATATTAAATTCTTTATTATTCAAGTTGATATTACAATTTGTATAGCATCACACTTCAAAATATGTAATTAATAGCATTTAATATTACTTTAAAATAAGAAGCAATTCACATACTCCACTGATATTAATTCACTACATGGATTGCAACGGGCACTTCATTAAGAAATTGTTATTATCACATATATTTTAATTATCACAGCTACTTCTGACAAAATGAAATATTTCTTCAATTTTAGTAGCATCTGTCAGATGACAAAAACGGGATTGGAGTAGTTGATGATTACGAGATTGGTCATTCAAAACCACTGCCGTTTGGGAAATGAAAATTATATATTGCCTCACTTGTACTAAGAATACATTTAAATTCGGTGAGGGGGGGGGTGTTATTTATTTATTTCGACGTTTATACGTGCCCTCGAACAACAAGGTCTTGGTAGAGTTACGCGGGTGTAAAGGGGATTGGAGTCGGCCATGGTCTTTGTTAAGGAACTATCCCAGCATTCACCTGGAGTGATTTCGGAAATCCCTGGAAAACCGAAATCAGGATGGTCAAAGCCGGGTTCGAACCGAGGTCCTCCCAAATGCGAAGCGAGTGTTTTACAACTGCACCACCACGCTCGGTTATCAAAAAACGGAGAGTATATTAATGTTCTGCCGTGATGTTAACTTAAGTGTATTAATCATTTCCACAATTTTTTTTATAATTATATCATGAGACTAAACGAGAACATATATACAATATGTCTACCAGTATTATTTTAATTAATTTTACTGTATACAGTATTAGCCTACCTATGTAGTTTTTTCATTACTTAAAAATAAAGTTGTAAATGATTACGAATTTTGCAGGTCAACTACTTATCGAAACCTGATAAATTTTTCTGTCAAGGAATCAAATTAGACGATTTCTTAAAACCTTATAAACCAACTGTGCAAGAGTTTTATTTATAAATGTGTTCTAAATTACGATTTTAAAAATAGGTACCATACAAGTAGTAGAAATGAAGGATCACTGCCTTAAATATATTTCAATATTTCATGTTACTTTGAGGTACTGTGTTGCTATTGTTTCTTTCAATAAGCGTAAATTGTTTATTGGGAACATCCTGTTTCTTCTAAAGCTTCCTGAATGCGTTAATTGTGTGTGAAAAATATTGGAATAAGATCAATACAATATTTAGCTCCCTTTTTTGCAGACTGCCTATATTACGGATTTTTATTGTTTTATTGATTCTTAACAAAAAATACACACATGAAATTTTGTTTCGAAATCAGTCAACATATAGGGGAGACCGGGGCAAGTTGGCGATGTTAAGAGTAGACCATTTTTAAATGAAGTAATATTTGAGTTAAATTATTGCTGTTTGCAAAAAATATTATAATGACATTTTATTGTTGTGCCTTCAAAAGGATAAATTTTTATTTTAATATTTTAATACTTTTATTGTCATTAAAAAAAATATATGCAAAATAGTCATCTTGCCCCAGTACCGGGGCAAGATGACTTTTACTACGGGGCAAGATGACTTTTACCACGGGGCAAGATGATAATTCTTACTAACCATGAACACATTTTAGTACACAACATACAGTAGTACACTACACA
>PNEQ01040856.1:11981-30872 GCA_003012365.1 Medauroidea extradentata | reverse complement strand
TGAGCAAAGCATGCCACAGCAGAATCCCTCAAGAAAAGTTAAGTAGGGGCCTACATAAACTGAAATAATGTGTTAAACAAAATTTTCATTTTTTTCCTGTATATATATATATATATAATATTATAGTGACTGAGTTTTAAGTGTGAAGAGACACATGTTAAATTTTTCATCATGATTGTTCCAGACAACTGAATTTTACAATTTTGAGGTAAGATGAAAAAATTATACTGTCTGTGTTTTAAGTGCATGTTTTGATATTTTGCTGTACTGTACGTAAATTGACATATTGATTTATTATTATTTAAGTCCCTTAATATAAAATGTATACCTGGGGTTTCTGACTGAAATTAAAATTGCAGCGTGTAATTTACGCTAAAATTAGTATTTTCGAAATGTTTTACTGATTTCCATTCTGAAAAGTTGGCAAGTATGCATGTGTTACCACAACCTTGCATTTCCTTGGCTCTTGGGCGCCTGTAGGGCGGTAGTAGCCAATGTTATTAGTTTGTGTTTCCCCTACGATGTTTATATGCTTGTAATAAATGCATTAAAAATTATGTTTCTGGTAAAGGAAAATTAGGTATATTCTTCGGCCAGGAATTTCGAAAGTAATAAATTAACTTTTTTTCAAGATTTTGTATCTCAAAAAGCCATGATTCGTCTTATGTGCTGGGTCGTCCTTTACACCGGCAAATACGGTACAATATTTGTGTGAATTATTGACTTGGATACAGCCACCTGCTGCTTTTATTTTGAGAAGTCGGTGACACATTTTTCAGGCTCTCTTGCCAACCGCAAACAAGCACTCAACAAAGAGTATAAGCAGAATTATATACCGTTCAGTATTTTGGTACAGTGAGTACCGTATCTCTGACAGCGTGGGTTTTAAGTAAGATGTGTATTTTGTACAGGTAGGTGCCAAGTTACATTATGCACAACTTACGTAAATTCGCAGTTAGGTACATCGCCAACGTGATAAAGTATAGGATGGGGCAGCGGCTGATAGCAAAAACAGCTCGTGCAGCACATGTGTGACACTCGCCCTGTATGTCTTTTTCTCATCTCCGCAGCAGCTGCAGACTGCAGTATGACTTGTTATCGCGTGTGAAGTGCTGGGGTGGATCCAGAGCAGCGGTAGAGAGGGGAGGGTAGCCTGCCGCAGGTGCTGCAGTGTTAAGGTCTCCAGTGGTGCCAAATATTTTTACTCAACTCTTGCCCCGGACGAAGGAAAGCCGAGAGCCATCCATGCATAGGGATTACGACTACAGTGTTATTTCTGCAGATATTGAGTGTTCACCAGTAAAATGCTAGCTAAATGTAAAAATCAATGCTCAAACCAGACGGTAAAAAGTACAAGAATTTGTGTATGGAAGTAGGTGGGGAAAGACGCAGACAATTGTGGTAGTGGTGATTTTTTTTCCTCTATCCCCAAAAACTAAAAATTTCATGGTTTCAATTAAAAAGTAAACAAACATTTTGTTATTTTCAAATAAACCCAAAACTGTAGCACTGTCTTAAAAAAAAAAAAATATGCTAATGTGGTGAAAATCATTTTAAACAAAACTGCCAAGCATATTTTTGATAGCTGTGTTTGTTTAGGCTTCAAAAGTAATTTATCTCAAGATGGTTATAACAGGTAGCACTGAGTGCTTTGAAATTAATGAAGGATGTGAATGTCCACAACAAGCTCAAAGAATAGGTCGCAAAGTCTGATTCAGGTGTGCCAAGCTTAATAAATAAACTCCTAGCTGAAATACAGTAATCAAGAAAGGTAAATATTTGTCTTAACAAATATTTAATGTCCATGAAACTGCTCTGTTTTTAAAGTGGATGCCAGAATGGTAATTTGTACCGCTTCAAGGTACAACGGGAACATGGTTTCATGAGCAAGGGAGCACAAACTAACTACCAAAGCGAAGGCACACACAATTTAAGTCTGAAAACAAATTATAAATTTGATATACAAAATGGTAGATACAGGTGAGAGACTCAACACAATGAAAATTTAAATGTTCAAAAGATCCATAGATACAATTGTCTGCCTCTCGACAACCAAGCCATTTCATTCTGAACTAACAACGGTGCAATCAAACGCAGACAACACGTGACTTACCGTACTGGGGAGAAGCCTCGGCATGAGCGAACGCAAAGCAAAATAATAACGTAAACTTAAAACTCACCTAAGCGAAGGCTAGTTGTCAGTAGGCCGGCGATGTAGACGCTCCGAAGGCTGGACGAAGAGTAACACAAGCCAGCTGGGAAACCGACCACACGGCCAAGGTAGGGGGGCAGAGGAAGGTTAGGAGAAGGTAGAAGGGTGGGAGGGAGGCACTACAGTCTCTGACCGGGCACAAAGGCGCCCAAACCTCGACCACGAGGCGCGCGAGATTTAAAAGTCCGCCTCGCACCGGATGTATTCGCCACAAGCCTCTCACAAACAGTTCATTTGTCGAAAAGCCACGTACTGGTCACAGCACCAGTACAACCCCCTCCCCTAAACCAACCTACGTACATTATGGAGAGAGGGGGGATGAAGACACCAGTCGAAATCCGTAACACCCACAGAAAACATGCGAGCACTCGGTGCCTCCTTGTGCGGGGGTCCAGGTCTTCATTCATCCATTCATCAATCAGGAACAAGGCGTAGACAGTGCTGCCAGGTCCGGAGAGTCCTCCGCCAGGTAAGGGAGATGGACAGGGATTGCGCGCTAAAGGCCGTGGGACGACCCTCCAGAACGCGATGACCATGAAAACGAATAAACAACATTAAATTCCTTCGTCCACAAAATTACTACCTGAAAATCAAGGAGCTCGTTAAAAAAACAACACCCAAATCATTACATCAAATTCACAACAGTTAGATGAGAACACTCAAATCCTTAAATTTATAATATAAAAAATCCAGACTTGATTATATTAAAACATATAATATCCTTGAAATTTAAGCCTCATACAGACGGCTAATACAATGAAATGTAAATATGATAAACACACAAAGTTAAAAATGCCTCAATACATAACGTAATTGAATACAAAATGCATACTTAAAACAATAAATAATCATGATACAGAAGATTACACATTCCTCATGTACATTAGTAACGAAAGACTCAATAATAATAATAGAAAACACTATATTAAATGAAAGCCGGCTTAACCTTATGATATCACTTAAGTGCGTGCACTAATACCCAAGTTAGAACTAAGGCCTTCGTAATCAGTCACGTCAAATTCGGGATAGGAGAACAAGTGGAACCTGGCCAGGAAACATTCACAAACAAGAAACCACCACAAACGCAATCCTATCCCACTTCACCTATACACAACAAAACCACACACGCACACACTACACTGACACACAACAAAGACAAAACTACACGATGACCCTCGTCCCAGCCCTCGGATGATCTTGAGATCCAGCAGCTGAAGGAAGACGGCTTCGGCCTGAAGCTCTCTTACTCCTGGGTTGTAGACACCTGTGAACTCTCAAAATTACTGATCAGAATCATCAGGAGCGTGTTTGAGATGACTCACATGAGCCTTCCGGACGAAGCGCCCAGAGAGAGGGTCCGCAAGCAACACGGTGTTGGGGCCGAGAAGGCGGGAAATGTGAAACGGACCCGAGAATTGCAACAGCAATTTGCTACCGAGGTCACAAGCCTTCGAAGGCAGAGCAAAAGATTTACAGAACACGAGCTGGCCTGCCTCAAAGTCTGAGGGGACTCGCTGGGTATTAACACGGCCCTGAAGGCGACTTCGAGTCTCATACAAGTTTCCCAAAGCACGGGCGCACAACAACTCACGTTCCACATCAGAAAGAGGGAGGGTGGGAGAAGGCACACCCCAAACATTCAATAGGAGGTGTAACACATCACGCCCCAAATGGATATGCGCGGGCAAAAACTTGGAAGACCTATGAGGGGTCGAATTGATTCCAAGGTTAATCATCTCCAAATCTTCATCCCAATCTTTCTGATTGGCGTGATACAGAGCTGACAAGGTGGATTTCGGATGAACCACTTCAAACACATGTCCCGAGCGTTATCCGTAACCAGGTTCACCGAGGGACCCAAAGAAACCCACAACCGCTCCGACAAAGAGTGCACAATAGTTGATCGCTTCACATTCCGAAGGGTCGTCAGCACGACGAACTTACTAAACAAGTCCAGGACTATCAATATACACATATTACCTCTGGACGAGTGCAATAAGGGGCCAAACACATCGCAGCGCAAGGTTTCCCAGTTCTCAACCTGATCCACAGAATAAAGCCCGACCCGAGAGTTCTTGGCTGCTTTAACCCGGGAACATAGGTCACACTTGCACACAAACTCGTGCACATCCTTGTACATGCCCTGCCAATAAAAACTGTGACTCAACTTGCGGAGGGTCTCAGTATGACCTAGATGACCATCAAAGGGTGACGCGTGATAATAGATTAAAAGCTCGTTACGGAAAATAGACGGCACGACAAGACGTCGCAAACGCCCTCTACGCCCAACCTAATACACAAATCCTTCTGACACACGAAAGGGAAGAGCATCTCCCTGTGCCGCCTTCGACACAATGTCCCTACACTCAGGATCCTCATCCAGTGCCTGCTACAATTGGGAGCAAAAAACACTGCGTGGTGAACGAGGAACACAATCCTGTAAGTTCATCGGGATCGCAAACATAATCCTCTGGGGAGTACATGGGCGACAGCACGTCCACTATCCTTTTACTTGCTCCAGAGGTATGCTTTACGACGAACTGATAGCGCAACAGCCGAAAGGCCTCACGACCCAACTTATTGAAATCTCTGGAATGGCTTAACAGCCAGGATACTGCCTGATTGTCCATCCAAAGATCGAACTCGATGGCACTCAAAAAGGAATTGTATTTACTGGTGCCCCACACACACCCAAGAGCCTCCTTCTCAAAGGCACTGAGTTTTCGCTCTCCCTCGGACAGCACATGGCTAGCAAAGGCTCCCGTCACGCCACTTCCCTAAGGAGGCGCCCAGCGCAACGCTAGAATCGTCTACTTGCAAAACAAAGCGAAGCTCAAAATCTGCCAAATGCGAAGCGGACACAAAAACCAAACTAGCCTTCAAAGCCTTAAAGCTCTTCTCCTGAGTCTCTCCCCAAATGTGATGTTCTTGCGTTTCAACGAGTTCAAGGGTGCCGCTAATTTGGCAAAGTGTGGAACAAAACGGGTGGAATAACCCATCAGGCCAATAAATCTGGACACCCCTTTCACCGACTTAGGCCGCGGAAAATGAACAATCGGACTGATTCGACTAGGATCCATGACCAAAAGACCGTCAGACACCACATAACCGAGAAACTTCACCGACGATGAAGCCCAAGTGACCATGAACAGATTATAATTATAGGCGAACTTAAATTTCACGTCAGATAACACGTGATCAAGGAAATGGGATAAGGCCTGGGTGCCGAAGCACGCTCCCATGGGAATCCTATTGAACTCGTACTGAGCCGAAGGGGTACAAAACGCAGTATACTGCCTACAGTCAGGATGAATTAAACACTGGTGGAAGCTGGCATTAAGATTAATAATAGAAAAAAAGGAAGCCTTGCCCAAATGCTGAAGGGTGGAATCGACTGTTGGGGCGGGAAACGGGTCCAAATGGATCTTTTTATTCACGTCCGTCATGTCAGTAACAAGGCGGAAGCCACGACCCTCGCCTTTTCCCACAAGGAAAGCCGGGCTGCCGTAATCAGATGTCGACGGAGATATGACATCATCAGCCAAAAGCGTATCGACGATACCTTGTGTAATCTCCAACTTTGGAGGACTATACCTATATTGAGGAACTCTTACAGAAATGTCATCAGTCACTCCAAATTTATACGGTGTGACGTCACGACGTCCTATGCGCGGCGTAATCATATCAAACTCTGACAAGTGCCCGCACCGCTTGTTCCTTGGTTACGCCAACCACTGTGACACGGCCAAGCTGGACATCGGCCGTTCTCGCACATGAAATCAAAGGACATGGAGTCTACGAGGCAAAGGCGTAACGCAATTGACACGCATGCACATCCACGACGGCACCCACATGTCGCAAAAAATCTAGACCTATGATGATATCAGCCACTAACTTGTCCAACACCAAAAATACAAATGTCCAGGAAAAACGCACAATCGTTAAGTGCAAGTTCACAAAACGCTTATACAGAGCAATGCCGCCGTTAGTGACGCACGCCGCCAACCCGACCGACTCGTCGACTTGAACCTCCAAATTCGCCATTCTCTTCATCAAAACAGACAGGAAACTGCCACGGACAAAAGAATGAGACTCCCCAGTGTCAACCAGTGCAGCTCGCTGATCACCGTAACACTCCACCTGCACCAATCAGTCAGGGCGCACGGAAATATTTTAACGCTGTCGGCCCTTCGTCGCGCGCTCCTGAAGGGCAGAACCTAGTATTTTGGACGCGCAGACCTGAAGTGCCCAGGACAACCACACCTAAAACACAGGCGCTCACCACGCCGAACTACTGGCGCAGGACACGCACACAAAACATGGCCCGACCCACTACAGTAACTACAACGAGGTATAAAACCGCGTTTTGGAGCTTCCCCCGAAACTGAAGATCCTATCATAGTTCTACTGTAGCGACTCGGGAACACCCATCAACGTTCCCAGGCACAGCCTGAACAGAAGAATTATAATTAAAAAAAAGTGACCACGGCGCAGCCGGAATAGCTAAGCGATATTCTCGCTCGAGCTGCAATTCCTGCTCGATTTCCAGCACCAGAACACACAGATCCTCAAACGTGCAAGGTGGAGGCCTACCAAATCGATGACGACGAACCTCAGGACTTAAGTGATCTATAATGGTTCTGACAAACTTGTCCTCGGACCGAGTGACTTTCATCGCGCGGGCATAATGCATCACGTCTTGCACAAAATCTATCGCTGTATCATCAGGACGTTGAAACCTATCAACAAAAGGCCTCTTCATCTGTGACCATACTCAAGGAGCAGCAGCTACCTCCAATAAACGATCCTTCAAGGTGAGGTAAGTCACACCAGAACGCATGACATCACCCAATGTTGACGTAAGACTTCCCGCCACACGCGAAGACAAACACGTCAGGAACAAAGCCTCGTCCGAAACAGAAAAATTATAATAAGTAGTGTCTACCGCAACTAGAAAACGCAACACAGCCTCAACCTGAATGACGCACAACACCTCGACCCCATTAAGTTGCGTAATTAGAACCATCTTCGCCGTCGTCACCGGTCCATCCAACACACCCACTGAACAGACAGAGCGAACAGAATTGGCATACATAAGGGCCAGTATGCGAAGCGCTGTTACGTCTTCAGACTACAAAAAATACGCCAGAATCTAGCAAATAATCAAGTAATTCAAGATACGTGTAACGTAATATGAAGTCGCCAATGCCTGCATTGTGTGCCATAGCAAACAAACTAAGCGAAACCACTGATGGGGAATGCCGGCCCGAACTCGGGACTCAAATCCGAGCAGTCGCGCAGTTAAATGTACTCATTCAAGATACAAAGGGAACATGGGTATCTTGAGCAAGGGAGCACAAACTAACTACCAAAGCGAAGGCACACATAATTAAAGTCTGAAAACAACATTATTATTATAAATTTGATATACAAAATGATAGATACAGGTGAGCGACTCAACACAATGAAAATTTAAATGTTCAATAGATCCATGGATACAATCGTCGGCCTCTCGACAACCAATACCAATTCATTCTGAACTAACAACGGTGCAATCAAACGCAGACAACACATGACTTACCGTACTGGGGAGAAGCCTCAGCATGAGCGAACGCAAAGCAAAATAATAACGTAAACTTAAAAACTCACCGCAGCGAAGGCTAGTTGTCAGTAGGCCGGTGATGTAGACGCTCCAAAGGCTGGACGAAGAGTAACACAAGCCAGCTTGGAAGCCGACCACACAGCCTAGGTAGGGGGGCAGAGGAAGGTTAGGAGAAGGTAGAAGGGTGGGAGGGAGGCACGACAGTCTCCGACCAGGCACGAAGGTGCCCGAACCCTGACCACGAGGCGCGTGAGATTCAATAGTCCGCCTTGCACAGAATGTACTCGCCACAAGCTTCTCACAAACAGTTTATTCGTCGAAAAGTTACGTACTGGTCACAGCACCAGTACAAATTTATTTCAAATGAAGAAAACTATTCCTGGATTTCAAGGTCACAAAATATCGTATGAGTATGACTGTTATGGTAGGTTGTAACCATTTTGGAAAGTTGAAACTGAACCATTCACAGTTGTATCATTCCGAAAACCGGCGGGCATTTGGCATTAAAAAAAAAAAAAAAAAGTACCAGAGTAAGCTGCTAGTAATCTGGAAACCTTATGTAGCTTGGCGCAGGCTGGTCCCAGATTTAATAACACATGTTAATAATCTACAATAAGTATGAGTGTTTAATATAATTTGTTGCCACTTATAATGTTAGCCTAGTGGTCTTTCCTACAATATTGTCTGAGAGCTTGTGTAAGTACTAAATGTAATGTTATTGGTTAAGAGAAAGCATGTAAGTGGAAATTTATTCTAAGTAATTACTGTCAGTAACTGTGAACTAGTTTTATTTAAAATAAGTAACATTTAATTTGGCAATTTGAAATTACAGTGTTTACTAACAATGAGAGTAACAGTTTCCCTAATAATGTAAATATTTTATTTAAAATTTAAATGCTTCAATTTGATTTTTAATGGTTTTTCATATGTGTTTTGGTAAAATTTATGTCTGCAATTTGTTTTCGTGAAAATTATATATTCCCTGTTAAAGCTTGGATTGTGACGACAGAGATACCCAGCTAAATTAACATTCTCCAAGAGAACTTACACTTTAGTGCAAGACGAGCCTATACAGACAACTGCTGATGAAATTTGTGTCATGGTTGGTTGCAACCAATAGAATAACAGACTGTTTCTGATTGGTGATATAAATTTTTAATTAAATGTTTTTTTCTCTTAGTTACAAAATTATTGCTAAATATAAGTGTATAAAATTGGTATGACTAAACCATTAATATTTATAGTTACGTGCAAATATTACAATTCAAAAATTGTGTGTTAATTGCGAAAAAGGTAATATTTTTGAAAATTTATTCCTGTAATAGCCGCGGGCAGCACCACTGACGGGTAACGCCGGTAACTTACGTACGAAGGCAGGTTTTTCGTTGGCAAGTTCGGAGCAAAGGTGGACGTGCGGTCGTAGAGAGAAGATGGAGGTAGAACCGATAGGGTTCTGCTGGTGAAGTGTTGGGAACGCGTTTTGTGCCATTAGCAGACCATAATGTGTTTTTTTTTTTTTTTTTTTAAGTTATTTGTGAAGTTGGGGTATTAAGACTGTCAAATTCTCGGTGATCACTGGCTATCGACTTTTGTTTGAATGTAAAAACTTTTTTTATGTTTCGCTCGGAGGGTGCCCCTGGCAGTCAGACTTCTGAAATAGTGTATTGAGACTAGAATGTTACAAGTTTGGATAATAAATCCCAAAATTCAAAGTTCCGCAGTTTCCTTTTTCTCTATCTCGCTACGTTGTATGAACCCACGCAGTTAATTTGTGATTAAGGAGACACAGAGCTAGCTGTAGATGGGTGGCAGTGAGCAGGTACGCACCACACTAACACCAAGGTCTGGGCTACATAAAGTGCTGCTTCTCTTGGATATTGTACCTGTCCACTAAGAAGAATTAGATGACATTCATTTTAAAGCATGCAGTTTAATTAATGAACTTACATTACACAAGCAGTTCTATTTTTTAGTTACGGAACGACACACTCATCTAAAATTGCATCTTGTGTATGGCACAGTTGTTCAGGTACAGCTCTTTTCTTTACACTCACTCAGCAGGTATTTCTGTGTGGAGCATCCAGGCATCATCTGTGATGTGCATAGTGTGCATGAGTGTGTGTGAGTGCCATGGCAGACATGCCACGTGCGATGTTGTCAAGTCTCCACCGTGCTGGCTCAGCCCGCACGTGCATTGTTGTCCTGTTGTTACATATACCCCACATTTGACAGAACTAATAGTTTAGAAAAACATTGCACATTTTACAAGTCTGTTTACAGTATTCTTATCGTTGTATGTACATTTTATTTGATTGCCTTTAGGTTTTACAAGGAGACTTGTTGCTTCAACACCAATAAATTAAAATTAATATATTAGTTAAGTTGCGTTCAAGTACTGTACATATGCTTGTCGTTTCATAAATATTACATTTTAAAAAATATTAGTTACGTTGCATTCAAGTACTGTACATATGGTTTACTTACAAAAATAATTAACAGACTCAAGAACATAATTTTGTGCCTAACTGTACAGAAGTAATAATGAGCAACTGCAGTTTTTATAATTATGTTAAATTTAATTTTTAAAATTGTCTGTTTCTGAGTGGTAAACAGTAGCTATCGAATTTAAGCAAGATGTTGTACACAGTAAATGTAACTGGAGTCTAGACCACATTTCCTTTTGGCCAGATTTCACTGTGTTTGTTTGCTTTCCATGTGTGACCCTTCATATTTTTGTTTCACACACTTGATTGTAATTGGACATCACTGCTTTATAACAGTTTTAAAAGTCGCTTGAGGTCTGCATTGTCATTGGCTTCAACAGAATTTTGTATAGCCAGATAAATGTTTTCACAGTAAATAAAGCATGGTGTGAAATTATTTTCTGTTATCAAAACTCTATTGTTAATAGACACCACTGATGTATTCCAGAGCTCAGGAGCGTTTGAAGGCATCCAAAGCTATGAAGAGCATGTACCCGGAAGGTAAACCTGTGGCTGGTGTAGAAGACATGGACAAGGAAGCGAGTGTGGAATTGATACAACTGGACATTTCAAGGACATTTCCTCACCTGTGTATTTTTCAGAAGGTAATTTGGTTATTGGAAATTTGTCCTTATTCCTGTATTTCACTCACAAAGTTTTACTACATATTTTCATTTGCTACACTTGGATACGGTAGAACACTTATATTACACTTTTTATGGGACAAATAAAAAAAAATTGTGTTAACTCCTTCGCTGCAACATTTGACTAGTAGAATATACAAGATATTTCGTACCTGCAACATGGGACTTAATCGAACACCGAATTAAATGACTCTGTTAACCGTAGGTACATAGTTTTCTCGCTGAAAAATAACCAAAAATAAGCTGTTTACAAAAAAAAAATTTCCAGTTTTTTAAACTGTCTTGGCATAATTGATAATTTTTTATTCGCAGCAAAAGAGTTAATGAGGGGTTAGTGTAAATGGAGGAAAGAAACAAAACTTGTAATGCTCATCGATTACTATATTTACTTGCGTAATCTCCTCATATTTTTGACCAAAATTTAGGCCCAAAAGTGGGATGTGACTGTTATGAGGGGTTCTTAAAAAATTTATCTTCTTAATTTTTTTGGTGTAGAATATAACAAATGTACACCTTTTTTTCTATATTACTTGTCCATAGCATGACCATTTCTCCAAAAATAAAGAAAAATATTTCGTGGTTTGATTGTAAACATGGAAAAATTAAGACTATAAAAAATCTTGTTAATCCATTCATGTGCATCACTCAATGAAAATCATTTAAAATTATCCCGCACAAGACGTTTACATTTTACTGTCTATTACATGTACGCTATTATTTCCCTTGTAAGTAGTTTATAAACAAAATCAATTCACACTTTAAACGTCACAACTCTCCAGACGTCATTATGTTATCAACAGCGCATCATCAACCAGCTAGCGTGACTCATCGTGTCTGTAGATAGGTCATGTAGTTGTTCCGGAGGTTCTAGGCCCGCGTCTGGTACCTAGATGCTCGGTTCAACCGCCGTATTTTGTAGGCATGAATCACAGAGGATATAGGTGTGCGCACCATGAAGACTTGTATGTAGACGCTCGGTTCTTCTGCCACGTTTCGTAGGCACAAAACTCAGATGATCTAGAAGCACGTGCCGTGCAGACTGGTACCTAGATGCTCGGTTCTGTCGCCACGTCTTTAGGCACGAATCATGGAGGATCTAGTTGCGTGTGCCGGTGCGCCGCACTTCCGATGGACGGACGTTTGCAACTGTCACATTTTGAAAATTCCACAATTTTACCATTTTGGCTAAGACGTTTTTTCGCCAAAACTGATAGCCAAACCTGGTCCCGTGGTAAACGTCGTAACAGAGTTTTACTGTACTGTGTCCTCTGTTGAAAAAGATGGGTTGTTGCCATTATTCGGGGTTTTTAAAATACTGACATTAACCCTTCAAAATAATGGTGAGGCCATTATGTGAGTAAATACGGTATAGTAAAATTTTATTCCGTTTAATTCATAATTATAATACAAATGTAATTTTTTACCTCGAAAAGTCATTATAAGCACATATACTATAGTCAGTGATTAATTTGACGTCAAACATTTTAAAAAACAGAGTTTGTAAGACAGGCTACATACTGGACATTGATTGAGGGAAAAAATATTTTGTGCTGCTGACATTGGTTAAATTGCTCATCTGTTTTTAATACTTTTTGTACACGTAGTACAGTCAACATTTTTCTCTTTACTGGAACTTTCTTTTCTTCCACGCCATCAAAAGTTCCCATAATTTGTATGTAAAGAGGATAATATTATTAGCTTGATCAAATAGTGTAATTTAGGGGGAAAAATTATCTACTACAGTTAGTTGTAAATGGCAGGAATGTACTTAATATATTGTTTACATAGAGAAAATAATTGGAAACAGAAAAATTGTACGTTTAAGAGGAAAATGAAATAAAAAGATTTGTAAAATCCGAGTTCCACTGTACTTGTATGTAACTATGGTATTGTATGTCATTTAAAGGGAAGTATACAATTAACTTAACTTTTTTAAAAACATGATTTCATACAAAAAATCCTTTAATAGGGCACCTTAATTCACAGAAATGTTTGACCTAAATAGTACTAAAATATGACAGCAGGACCACCAGAAAGTAACACAAAAAGTACTGTGAAAAGGTGGTGACAGGGCGGGAAAACCGGGAATAGTCAGGGAATTTTAGTGGCCTAAAAAAGTGGGGGAATAGTCAGGAAAACTTTCCCGCCCCATCTCCTTTTCCGGAAATCGAAAAACGATAAATAAAATCAGTTATGAGTAGCGCGGACTGTTTCTCGACGGATGGTTTAAGCTTTTCTACTGAGATATAAGTATATACTGCGGTCGGTGCTAGTATTTTTAAAGGACTTGAATTACAATTAATATTCCATTTTATCAAAGTCACTTAGTTATTTAATAAATTTTTTGTTATATTTTGAAGGTTCCAGAAAATCCTTTCGTTAAATCGCTGTTTTCGTTATTCCCGAGTTCGTTAAATCGGTGCTCTACTGTATTTTATTCATGTATAACATGAAGTTAGTACATTTAATTTGTTGAATGTGAAAAGCAGTAAGTCTGGTGTTATTAACTGTAAATTTCTTCCCATGAAAATGTATGTAAGAGTTGTAACTTTGTTCTAATTTTTATTTTCTTATAGGCATATGTAATAAACTTGCAAAGATAGACCACACAAAATACGTCGTGTGTTTACTACGTAATCAGTGTTTTCTGAGGCATGATTTTTTCATGCAAATAGGTATTACAAATTGAAGAAGTATTTTGGACATAGACCTACATACTAATTGCAGCAAATTGTTTGTCGCACAAAACCGGATAGTAAATGCAGACAAACTAAAGGATGCCTATGGTTGTTTACTTTTCTGTTTGTCTGCGTATTATGTGCAAAGTGCATTAAATTGGACAAAGTTAAATTATTTATTTTAAAAAGCATAGAAATTTGAGTTAAAAAAAAGTTATTAGGTCAGGGAAAATGTTCAATTTGGGTGGGAAAAGGGAATTATATTGCCAACAGTTTGTAGTCACCCTGAGTAAAACATTGTTAATTCGAACTCTGTTAATTCGAAATGCTGTATAAATCGAAGCCATCATTCTGTCCTGAACTTAAGGATAGGATTTTACATGCTGTGGAGTTTTGTTAGTTGAAAATTTGATTAATTTGTAGTTTAAAGTTTTTTCTGACCCAAACAGGGATCAAGTTCTAGTAATTCAAAATAATTTTGATAGAGAAGTCAGTAACTTCTACAAAATCTAAGAATAAAACCCTTGCCGTGTGGAGTTGTACAGCCGTGGCTTTGTTTCCGTTACTATGCCTGCCAGTATCAGCTGACCTTGTTGCTTCCTTGCTGTCTGCTTGTGCACAGCGTTAGAGTTCGATTGTGTGTATGTGGTGCGCACAAAATGAGAGGAAAAGAAGAATTGAAGCCAGGAACTGCACAGCGTGCGACAGCCTGTGGCTGTGCTGTGTCATATGACGACTACGCGCACGAGTTCTGTGGAAGCAAAACCCGTGACAAAATCCTTCACGTGATTTTGTGATTTTCCACTGCCACTGTGAGCTAGATGCAGTTACGGAAACACAGCTGCACACATGCCACGAATCTGGAGTATTTCAGGCCAGGGAGAAGAGGAGTGGAAATGAGGGAGGCAAGGAGGAGGATGGGAAAGGCAGCTGGTGAGACGGCATCAATGGACGGCTTGGCCAGTAGCATTAGCACACTGAATCATGGGTAGTAAACAGCTGATTTTGCATAAACGGTGCAGGAAAATGTTTATGATAATATAGGTTGACGAGTTTCTATTCATTAATCAACACTTTTGTTTTAATACACTTTGAATTGAACCATTATAATTTTTTAGTACACAGCAACTGCAGATGTTTTTAAAATATGTATGTCATAAAATATATTGAAAAATAAATAATGATGAAGCTAAATCAGTTGTGTCACTGTTAACAAGTGTCAATAATTTGGCTGCACATTCCTTATGATAAACACGCACGATTATTATACCAGACAGTATTTCCAGTCGGTCAAGGTTGGTTGCTATTTTTTCTGTAATAAACGCAACAAATCAATAGAATCATTGTCTAAATATGAGCGGCCTACAAAGAACCTTCTTCCGTTAGGCTGTCACAATGCAAGTTTCCACACAGTGAGACTCTTGCTTCGTTTCTACACCTATAAATTATTAATTCATGTCGTAACAAATTGTTGACATATTAACGACTTCCCTAAAATAAATGTAATACCCGGCAATTAATGTTGGCATGTGTAAACTACAGAAAAATGAAGTAGGCCTATATGCATATAGGATCATGGTTAACAATACATACAGTATATAAAAAACTCCAACTAGATCATTTGATTATTTATTGCACTAGTTTTATTAAACTGCAACACTCTCTAAACGGTCTGGAGAAATTTGAATGGATGTCTGTTATTAACAGACATTTCCGAGAAATTAATGAAAAGCTTAGGCCTATCTTTATCAAGTAAACCAAATTTTACATTAGGCTAATAAAAATCATGCATCCACACGAACGTACGACCAGTACACAAACACTGTAATACCTAGCCAATCAAACATAATATCAATAAACTACGCTAGTTACTATTTTCCTTTTTAAAATTAATGTTCCCCCAATTGTCCTAGGATAGTTCTGCATGGTAAAATGTCAAATTCGTCTCGCAGTTACCTCAACAAGAAGGGAAAAAAATCTAAATTATTAAACCAGTGTAGTGTATAATCTAACAATGTCTCCATTTAAATATGTTCGTAAGTGATTTTGGAATGTTATTTCTTATTTACTGGTAACATAATAAACCACTAGCTAGGCCTACATGCCCGAAGCAATAACCTGGGAGGACAGAAACATAAAATTAAAAGTGTACATACATCGACTCTTACAAACTCTGTGATTCTAACATAATATGTACTGCTATTAATATTGAAACGGGCCTATTGTTTCTTCAAAATCCTTGAATTTGTTAAAAATATAAACTTCCTTGCCTATTTCCACGCTACGTTAAAAGAAGTTGGCCTAGGTCTACAAACTACCTTGTGATAGTAAGTGATTTGCACTATACACTGTTTTGAAGTATAACAATTCGCTAAAGAACTGTGCACACTTGTTTTAATTAGTAAATACATTAATAAAACAGGCAGAAATAAAATACAGGGAGCATGAAAGCAAAGTCTCAGACTTTCCGATGCGATTATTTACGTATATCTAAAAATCACTGGACATTATAAAACTCTGTACCTCGTCAAAGAACTGTTGTTAGTCCTACTATAATACATTAAATATATGGCAATGTTTGAGACTGTTTGGTATAAATCATGTAACAAACATGCTAATGCATTGAGTCTTATGGCAAACGAGCGATTGTATGTGTAGAAAAAGCTGATTCTCCCAGCATGCAATCTGTTCTGACATTGCTGGCCAAGCTGTCTATTCTCTCGCTCCCTGTAGGCTCTGCTGGTTTATTTTTAGAACGTCTCCACTTCCGTTCCTTCCCCTGCCCTAGCCGCAACTTACAAAGCAGATGCCAGAGTTGTGTCACCCTGCGAGTGTCTCCTAGTCCTTGTTCTTTTCCACCTCCCTCCCACCCCACCTCCCTCCCACCCCATCTCTCTCTGTCTCTGTGTCTGGCATGTCAACAGTCAACAATGCAGCTTCGAGGAGAATACGGCCAGCAGAATGGCAGGCAAAAATAGCACGTGTTTGTTTCCCCGAGTTCCACTGACGTCTTTTAACTGGCAACTCGTGGGAGGAGAGAACAGATAGCAGTCAAGGTCGCAGCGTCTGCTGATTCCCGTGCTACATTGCCACATTGTGTGCGCTGTGCTGATGCCGTACAACCGTCTGACCGGCTGCACTGCCTGTCGCTGTATCACCTAACTGGAAGACTAGCTGATACAGAGGCCGTAATACTAATGTGCCGTTTTGTAGATGTCTGCCAATTGATTAATAAATATTTCAGTCATATGTTGACTAATTTTCCTTCGAAAAGCTATTGAAAACTAACTCGCTTTGCACTTTCAAAATGACTCGGCGCCCAATATTTCCAAATTAATTTTTTTGGGGGGGTGCGCAGGTTGGTTATACCTACTGTTTAGAAATGTAAGATGATTTTTGAAGACATCTTATAGATTAAAATAATATTTAACTACATGTAACACTGCGCCAGATTTTTCCTTCGAAAAACTACTGGAAAACAACTTTGCACTTGCAAAAATGACTCGATGACCTACGTTTACAAATTTTCATTGGGGAGGTATGTTGGTTATAATTACCATTTTGGGCTTGTTACATTGTTTATTAAATACATAATAATGTCACTGACACATCTGATATTCCTTCGAAAACTACTGGAAACTCACTTTGCACTTGTAAATATGACTCAGTGTGAAATGTTTACTGCAATTTATGTGGGATATAGGGTGGTCAAACTTACCATTTTGGGTTTAAAATTCTTTGAGATGTCTGTTCTGTAAAACTCCTTAGAGATCCAAAACCATGCGTCTATAAATGAGTAATAACTATGACATGCAGAATAGGGCTGTGGCTAAGGCAAGGCATGGCACACATTGAGCGCTAGAACAATGGAAGTGGAAGAGCAGAGTTACTGACAGCCTAGTAGGATAGGTATCTATTTTTAGACGTGAAACATACTACTTGCAGTACAGGGCTTGCCAAGAAAAATGCAGCATGAAATGACCAAGAAAAATGCAACAAACTTTTTAGGTCCAATTCTTTCCTACTTGTGTCTTTTTCAATTTGAATACATAACAGTTCTCGTAAACTAGCCGTAAAAAATGTATGTATAAACAGCGAGGGTGCTTTGCATGTATGTATATATGTTTTTTTAAAGGAAATTCTAAGTACAAATTTTTGGTCCCGACCATTTCGAATTATGGAGGTTTTACTGTACCACCGTAAAGAAAAACCACTGTATGCCACATTAATTTATTCATTCATTCTTTCTTTCTCCACTTCAACTCTAGCAAAAGAAAGAAGTTTTACGTATATTACAAACCCAAATATTGTGGTTGTCCACGGTTCCCGAGACTATTGTTGCAAAATTGCTGCTGTAATGAAATAGATTAGAATACAATCCATTTCCAATGTAAATCAAATTAATTGGTTGTACAGTTGCCTTTCAGTTGATAGTAAGGGCACAATCTCTAATATGGTATTGCTGTGAGGAAGTCAACATTTTTAAGTAACGATGGATAGCAAATTTTTTTTTTTGTGCCAGAGAGAGAATGAAATCCCTGTATAGGTGATTCGGAATAAAGTGAACACTCAAAAAAGCCCTGATTAATTTCTATTTCCTCCCAGTTTATATCTTTCCGCCGATGTAAACACAAATAATGCCACGTGCTTTTATTTACATAGGGTCGTGCAATGTTTACAACTACATTAAACTGCTCCGATAAATTTTAGCTACAATATCTACTCATTAAATGCATGGGGGCTGAATATAAGATATAAAAAAGTAATCTTAGTTATAAATACCTGCGAGTTAATGTCTTGTTTCTGTCCATCGACTAATCTAAACAACACGCGCTATTGCCGTTACGCATCTCGTAAATGAGGGCATATTTTATTTGAATTTGTAACGCAAAACCGCCACTACAACAGACATGACACACGCTATTCAATAATTCAAGTTTCGTTCAGTTCTACTGCCACGAACAATGACGACGCACTTCAGAAACAATAATTAACGTGTTTTATTAACATGTGAAATAAAAAGTATGTTGTTTATAGGCTGGCAAACGTAAAACATAATATACAGAATACCGTTGGTTTCACATCATTTCGGCAATGATACTCAAAGTAATTTCCAATACTTTTGAATGTGTATATACTCAAAACGGGCAAACGCACGCAAATTATGCAACCAAATATGCAACTTGGCGGCGAGAACCTAACTCTGATGCCACCTGTTGGTGGAGTTTTGAACTGTCTGAAGCACGGAGCAAGCGATAACGGCCACGGCGAG
>PNEQ01040856.1:0-11881 GCA_003012365.1 Medauroidea extradentata | reverse complement strand
ATAGTTGGTTTATTCATACTAATACAGTAGAGCCCCATTTTAATCAACTTGGGAATAGCAAAAACAGCAATGTAACAATATGTGACGTGCACTGGCACGTAGCACTTTTTTTGGCCTCTCATCATTTAGTAATTTAAATTTTTTTTGGCTTAATTAATTAATTTTTTTTCTATATTATTGTGTATAACTAATCGGGGATGCTAGTAGAGTTTATTCA
This sequence comes from Medauroidea extradentata, assembly GCA_003012365.1. NCBI lineage: Eukaryota > Metazoa > Arthropoda > Insecta > Phasmatodea > Phasmatidae > Medauroidea > Medauroidea extradentata. Next base: position 11,664 of record PNEQ01040856.1, on the reverse strand, counting down.
AAATTTAAAATTTAACTGTTAAGGCAAGATAAAAGTATTAAATTTTTACGTGTCAATTTTGTATGAGTCATAACATGTTTGGACACATTTTAAAGCTAATTTAATTTCAAGCAACGTTTCTTAGTAACTTTTTATTATATTTAGTCTAGTTTGGATTTTTTAAATCTCAAGTAGCCTCTTAGCTTGCTTCTCCTGGAATGGTATTTATTTGGCAGGCTGGTCAAAGTTTACTTGGTTGGAAGCACGTACAGAGAACTGCTGGCTTTTAAAATTTCAAATATGCTCTGAGCTAGCCTGTGTTAGGATGGATTTATCTGGCAGGCAGGTCAGAGTTCACTAGCTTGGAGGCACGTATTGGGACGTGCTGGAATGCGGGGGCTCTGCAGGGCGTTTCTCGATCGACGTGGGTGGTAGTGCCGTCTGCAACAACACTAAAAAGTTTATCCGCGACAGATTGATGATGCTGCACATCCCCAATTAATAAACTTAAGGAATAAATAAAATGCTTTGTAAATTTATCAGTAACCAATTTTTGAGGCAAGTTGGATCCTGATGTATCCCTCCGCCGCTCGGCAGAGTAAGTCAAGAGTGTCCGCCCAGGAAAGTTGTGATCCATCGGAGCTAGGGAACGGTCGCCGGGAGATGGCCGGCTGAGTGTTTGTTAGTTGGGGCATCATGGCGACAGGAAGAGGACATGTTAGACGTGGTAGAGGGGCTGTGAAGCCTAGAGAGTGGATTCGTTACAAGAAATTGGTTTTATTTTCTCTTTTTTTGGCATGCTGCCTTTTCATTTGTAGTAACCAGAAGTAGATATTCATAACCGTATAGTCAGTTATTAAGGTAGACAAAGTGCCGGATCAAGTACTACTACTGAGGGCAGGCGGAAAGGCGTAATATGTAGACAAGAAAAATCCACCTCAACTAATTTTGGGCGAGCACTTACTATGTGAATTGCCTTTGTATTGTAAATTTTGTCACAAGAGGTTAAATAAAAAGAAAAAAGAATGCTGAGATTATGATTTTTATTTATTTACTCATCTGTGGCTGATTAACCTGACTGCTATCCGGGCATCAGTATAATAGGCACCGCCTGTACATCAGCTGGTTTGTTTTCGTTGTGGTTCTGCCCGCTGACTAACGACTTGCAATAGCTACGTCACTGCGTGCACACAACAACACCAACCGAGGACGCAACTACAAACAAACGAATCGGACCTAAACTCACAACTGTCGCCGCGAACAGGGATATCATAACTTCCAACGTCAATATACAAACAACAACAAGGCGAAGCACCCACCACAAAAAGGATTTTTAGGAACCTTAAAAAAAATCTAGAAATAGTATATAAAAGAATAAAGTAACTTTGATGAAATTGAATGTAAATTATAATATGTAAGTTTATTGAAAATACTTTTACTGGCTGCAGCACATACTTATTTCTCAATGAATAGTCATAAACCATCTTTAGAGAAACAAAAACAATTGTTAAGATTAATTGTTAACTTTGGTTGCGAAAGTTACTACGAGCTGAGTGTGGACAGCCGAGTAATCAACGTGATAAAATCAGTGTACTATTAAAAATATGAAAATGTTATTTATGTAGACTTTACTAACGTAAATAACATGTTTTGCCAATGCTAAAAAAACAGCAAATTAATTCTTGACAACGATATAGTTAATTTCAAAAAGCATTCATGCCCAAATACGGTATAATGTGTTAAGTGTAGGAAATATTTGTTCCCCGCCATAACCTTCAACTATGTACAAAGTGTGAACGGTACTTATTATAAACAATAAATTCACTTTACAGTAGTTTAATGAGAAGCTGTAGCATAGGCCTATTACTTTTAACATCTCTTATTTTGTGGAAAACAAATTATATACTAAATGTTGTAATTCTGTATATTTTTAACAGTTCAAAGTATTTGCTTTAGTATGGGTACTTACAGTCTCCTGAAAACATTTTTGGTTAATACTTAGAATATGATTAAAGCACCAAAACAATACAAAAGGTCCTTATTTGCTGGTGTGTAAGTTGTCCACACATGATTACACATTTTTCACATCAAGTACAGTAGGCTAACCGTATTAACGAGTACGTAACATTATTCCACATATGTATGTCATATTTTACATTTAAACTGTAGGCCTATTTGTTAAACAGGCAAAGTATTCCTCGGGTACAATAGTCAATAGCTTTTATTTACATTTTGCTGTTATACTTATATATGTACTTTTATGTATACGTGTGACTAGGCAATGTTCGTAATAGTGTATCATTGTCGTATAATTTGAAAACGATACTTGTATTGACTAGTTAAACCCTAGTAATATAAATATTATTCCATTTAAATAATTTTAATGCTGAGTTTTGAACGCAGTGGCAGCCATACAATATTATTGAATACAATATTATTTAAAGATTACTGGTTAGTTAAATTGGTCTACATGTAAGACAAGTATCATATAATTAATTATGCTACGCACATAGGCCTTTAATTAACAACTGTCAAGGAGCTTGCATTTAAAGTTTATGGTTAGTGTTCGAGAAGTGAAATATTATTTCAATGTAACGTTGTCCTACGCCTGAACTAAGAATGTGTAACTTTGAGAAAGTACTCATGTATTAATTAATTAGTAAAATTTGCCTTTTAAAACACAATTCAAAGATACATGAAACGTTAAACAATAAATAGGCTACAGCATTTATAACAATGCGCATGCATTTTACTTATCACTTTTATACTTAAATTTTCGCGAAGTTGTTTAGAAATGTCGTGGTGATGTAAAAGTAAATATACTTGGGACTGCTTCATTTTTAAGAAATTTAAATCCACTGGAAACTGTTCGGTAATCACTTTCAACAAAGTGTTTTGAGCACATGTGCCTCGCCAGTGTTCTGGGAGATGACAAATTGTCCCGCCTAACCTTCGCTATCCTTTGCTTAAAACTCGTAGGATCACGTGGAAATGTGTGAAATATTATTCCTTCTGTAAAACAAGAACATTTGCACATTGAACCATTTTGCTTTACCTGCTATAAACACATGCCTGACCCACTGTTTCCCTTACGGCACAGTAAAAGGCATGGCTGGCGCGCTTCTGTTTCCCACAGTTCATCCCTTCCCTTTTTTTGTCACATGACGTGGTGACGTCAGAGGGTGGGTACCTCAAGTTGTCCATTAATTGAGCTCCTATTTGGGGCCTCTTGCCTGACTCGCGCTCGCTACAACTGCTAGTGTGCTGCCTTGGTCCGTGAGCATTCAAATCTATCTACTGTACACAAAAATTAATGTATGTTTCTTTGTTTCTTTTTAATGTATATGGTCGTATATCGTGGTGATGAAACTTTGGCATGTTATTATGTGTGTGCCCACAAAAATTACCTACAGAAAATCTGGTTATGAGGAGGGGGGGGGGGTAAGGGGCATAGAACAGAGCAGGGGGCAGATTAATAAAGAGAATGCTATGATTCGCTTACTACAGAAAATGTCATGCATGCGAAAGTGGCTAGAAATAAAATATCATAAAATCTTACTAATACAATACAAAAAGAAAAAATAAGACAAAGTATGTTGCTAGCAATAGAGTAAATAAGCACAACGTTGCAGTATTTAAATCCCTATTATACAGTATGTATATAGAAGATTAACTTAGTCTGTAATCTTACAGTAAAAAGGTGTGTTGTAAATTTATATAAAATACTAAGTTGCTCAAAATTAATTTGATGTTGGCTTCATCTTTTCCTCCTCATTCAAGTTAATTTATCTCTGTAATACTACATATACGTATTGCATTCATTATTCAAGAATTTTTTTTACTTTAGAAGGATTTTTTTATTTTTGCACTGCTGAGCAGCAGAAATGGCATCTCTTATTACATATCTATATTTGTAGTTCAGGGTCTTGCAAAGTTGAAGTCTTTGAGCAGTCTTTCAGTCAGAAGCATGGAGCTCCTGTTGTCAGTGTAATTTCATACATCGTTTCCACTGCTTCCAAGTTGTTTGGCACGTAACATGTTTTGCACAATTGTAACACAGATAAGCCCAGTGAAATATTCCTGCCTAGAAACAACTGTATATGTTTTGTCATGTCAGTTTTATTTTTAAAAGAATGGGTCATGCTGTAAACAGAAGACAGAACATTGACTTTTTCTCGTAATTGGAGGAATGATTTATCACTTAAAATGTTTGTTTAGTATGTTTCTATGTTACATGTGTGTGTCTACAGTTATTTTCTTCATTTTTGGTCTGCGATGTTGACCAATCAAATAATGTATAGCATATATGTATGTATGTATGTATGTACAGTATATATATATATATATATTTTTTTTTTTTTTTTTTTTTTATTCCCTGTTCTAAGTCATAATGAGTTAAATCAATACATTCAGCGGCCATGTTTGATTGAGTTTTGCTGCTAAGCATGTTTGCAAGGCTAAAAGCTACACCAAATAAAATGAATGAACCTTTTAGCCTCAGCAATAATATACTTAACTACATAATGAAAAGTATTATATTGTTAGATATAATCACATCAACTCAAGAATATAATGTGATTGGAACTCATACAGAGTTTGTGTAACTGCTACATAAGCTGAACATGGTTTAGTGAAGTAGTTCTGTGTCCTGTGTGATAGGAGCTTCAGTCTTAGTCATTTTCTGAAAAAAAAAAATTAAAATTACAAACCATCATGCAGAGGCCCAAATTTAATTAGTAAAATGGATTTATAATTCTATGTAAAATTTAAATGATTAATCAAACAAGCAGATGGAAAACGGCTGCTAGGCTACTGCGCAACCACACTAAAAATGTGTTGTCCATCTGTGTTTTATGTTCTTCCACCTGCAAGTATGATTCTGTAAGTTCTTGTGCATACCTGTCAACATGTTTTAGTTCTAATAATGTATAAAAGTACGTTGATTGCTATTTATCGCCTAGTTTATTTGTATTCAGCCTATTGTCTGACCTATTTTTGTGACTGTGCATTTGCCAAAATGTTGAGTAATCACAGGTTTGTTTGTTAACAGGATAGGATTTATGATACGTAAATGACGAAACTTTAGTACATAATAGTTTTGAATAATTCAAAATTCATAATTGAAACTAAGCATCACAGTTAAATGTATTAAAATTTGACTACATAAACAGTTTGTGAGAAATTGAACATTACATCAAACTGTTTGATCATTAAGCAGGCAACAACTGTTCCCCAACTCCTTAAAACTTGTTGAATTAATTTTAGACATTACAGACAATGAATTTGTAAAGATTTAACGTGTGTACACATTTATGCAGAAGAGTATACGTTATGTTATCTCTTCCAGGGTGGCCCATACTATGATATCCTGCACAGCTTGCTGGGAGCGTACGTCTGCTATCGTCCAGACGTCGGCTATGTCCAGGGCATGTCTTTCATTGCTGCAGTGCTCATCTTGAACATGGAGGTGGCAGATGCATTTGTCTGTTTCACAAATCTTCTCAACCAGCCATGCCTAATGGCATTTTTCAGGCTGAACCAGGCCACGGTTAGTTTTATGTAGACTGCTAGAAGAACGAAAATTCCTAGTTTTGCATTTTTACCAATCATTGATCAACTTTAAGGTATTAAACTGAAAGCCATTTCATTTAAATTAAAATTTTGGTTTTTCATAGTTTATAGGTCAAAGTCACTTTTTTACTTTTACTACTGGTAAAAATAGTTAAAGCAGCTCTTACCACAGAAGTTAAGTAATTTAAATTGGAAGTAAAAGCACTGAGGTACTTCTGGTTGCCTTTATGAATACTCATGGAAAAAATTTTGTTCAGTTCTCATTAAAATATTCAAAATGCTTGTAGGCTATGAAAATAAATCAGTTTTCTTTGTGTAATCACAAAGGTATACTTTAGCGTTGGCTCAGTTCCTAAAATATACAGTTTCCGATTCCATCGTTGATTCTCAAACATGGAATTCCATTCTTCATTTCTGATTCCAATGGTGATAGTAAAGTTTTAGTAAAACTCTATTTTCATATCCTCATAGTCACTTTAAACATGCCGAACTCGTGCTGTGGAAGAAAATGGAACTAACAGCTCTTATAGTAGCGTTGTAACTGTACAAGTGTTTATAATTTTTTTTCAGCACCACACCCACGGATGCAATGTATTTTGTAAACAAAGGCAGATAGCTGTTATTGCTGAACCAGTGTTTCTTTGTAGCTAAAGTGTTTGCAAAATTTTTTTATGTACATATTATAGGTGCTAGTATCTGCCCAGAAAACTGGTTAATTATTTAATACTGAATTAAGTGCAACATATTTCTGTAAACAAATTATTCTGATGGTTATTGCAGAATGAAGTTTTAATTATTTATGGTTACGTTCACTATTATCAGTGGTGTCAAGAATTTTTTTTTTCTACGATAGCTGCAATACAATTGAAAACCACAAATACTTTTATTTTTGGGCTACATTAACTGCAATACAGTTGAAAACCACAAATACTACGCTATTTGTACATAAACCATTCGTGTAAATCAGTAATAGAACTCTGTTTTTACCCTGTACTGGATTTTTCTAGGTTATTATCGGGCATTGTGAGGCCTTATACATTTTGGGTTCTAATATACCTGCGAGACTAAGAATATGCTGTATGATTGTTTTGATAATCAATCATTTTGATCCTGAAACTATGAATTTTATTTGATTTTGATTCCATTGAAATTGATGGAATTGATACATTCTGGAATTGACCCATCACTAGAGACAAGTGTTTTTCGCGACGTGCGAAATCATGAAGTTTGTGCGAAATTACGAAAAAAATTGCGCTATTTTTACGTGTTCCGTTGTAAATTACGACTGATTGAGATATTGATTATACGAATCGAGAAAATCAATTTTCCGACTGTGACGACGAGTTGCGAGAGTATCGAAAGAGACATGAAAATGGAGGTTGCTTAGGCTGAAAGTGATACGTGTTTATTTAACCTTGTTTTACTTGATTCCTGTTCACTTTTGTTTGAAATTCGTAGTGATAAAATTAATTGTATATCTTTTAATACGGCAACATTAACTACGAACAAAGAAATTTACGTTTGTAATGATGTGACGTATAATTTGCCACAATGGGTGTCTCTGAAAATGACACAGAAAATTTGCTTCACGCATCGCATAAAATGAAAGGAACGAATGAAGTAATTCTGCATAAATTTTTCGTTGACAAAAACGAGTGAAATCAAAAAATTAATATAAAATTGTTGCATAAAGAACATTTAGAGGCGAAACACAAATGAACAAATTCAAGGTATGTAGATTATGCTATTCGAAGTATTTAATTCTTTATGTCGTTTTTGTAACTTACAGTAATGCCGACGCAGCCATAAAATATGACATACATAAATTTATCTCACAGTTTAAATAAATTGTTAGGCTTAATGGAAAACATAACCTAATATTAAGCACTGAATTTTCTGCATTGTATTTAGATTCTGTCTGATTTTTACTTGAGAAAAATAATACCGATAATAGCTTATTCTTGCGACAAATGTTAGTATATAAAATTGAATCCCCCATTCATATGTATTGGTGTGTTTCATATGCCTAATCTGACCGTCAGATGTTAGGTTGGGTAGATTTTCAACCACTCAGTTAACATATTTTTTAAATGTTAAACTGAAAGTACGATACTTTGCACACATTTACAGTATTAGGTACCTCCAAAATATTTGGCAGACGTTTAAAAAATTGACGAAAATTTATGATGAAATGAGATGAAAAGTAACGAAAAATCCAACGAAATCGCCTCGTCAATTTAACAAAATCTTGAAAATATTTTCAACAAAAACAACTGTTTATTTTCATCGTAACAATTCTAATTATTTGTTTAAGCAGAGCACAGTAACAATGATATTGTCTAATAACAGTGACAATGATATTGTAACTTAGAATATAAAAATTAATCATTTGCAGGAAACTATTATTTTTTTATATCTAAATGTTGAGCAGTATTGTGTACAAATATAAAAATTTTAGGTATTTTCCTTTAAATTAAGGGTTACACATTGTTGGTGCATCGCACAGATGTGGTGTGAAACACTTTATTGTGGTGGATCAAAATTAAAATGGGTGTTGGACACACATTATACTGTATCCATTCCAAGGTTGCAGCAAAAATAAACATTGTCGCAGGTGAGCTCTCGACCATTGGTTGGCTGGTTAGTTAACAGTGTCGTTGCGACAGGAAATAGGTCCTACGCTGAGTTTCTGTGTTTTAGTTCGGGATAGGTAATTTTATCGTTTAGTTGCGTTTTTTAATCCTCTGTAATATAATATCACTCTGTGCGCATGAAATATGTGCATGGAATGGATTAACTACGACTTACGTGACGACGCCATGTCCATCGTGATTCCATTTCCTCCACAGCGATTCCGTTTCTCCACTTGTCGCCAGTCGACAGCTCGCGAAATACGCGGAGGTGGTGCGACGGAATGATGCACAGCCAATGTCGTTCAAGCGCACGAACAGGCGGAGTGACACAAGCTGCAATCTTGGAATGGATAGAGTATTGTTGTCTAGAACGTAAATGGAAATTTCCAAATAAAAAATTTAAATGGCAATCCTATGTAGTGTTCCTCAAAGCAAAGTATTAATTAAATGTAATCTGTATGTCGGAAGATGATGTATCAAATTTAAGCGTTTTAAGTAGTGTATGAGAAATAAATTTTTGACAGTAAAATATTTGTGCACAAAGTAGGGAAACTTGTTTTCGAGGATTTTTTTTTGTACAGAAACTTAGAGATTTCAATTTTATTTATATATTTATTGGTTTTTATTTTAGTTTATTAAATTTTTGTCACTACACGTTTACAAAATTCATCTTCTAGGCCTGTTTATAATTTTCAGGGTCTAACCTACTGTATTCTAATTGTCATTTACACAACCAAGGTAAAATTTAAATAGGTAACAGTACTGTTGTAAGTAAAACAATACAATTGATAATACAGTACATAACACAATGTACAATACAAATAATAGATGCTCAAATATGGTGAAATTCAGTACAATAAAAGGATACATTGGTTAATAGTGGACAAAGCATTAGTAACACATGCAGTACATGCGGTGTTCAATTAAATAGTTTCTTGAGAGATGTGTTGTTAGTGTGATATTGGTATAGTTGAGCCCCGTAACATCATCAGCTACTACAACCACCATGCAACTATAGTAAAACCTCTTTATGATGACCCCTCATGGTTTACTGGATAGAAGGGTAGTTATAAGAATTTTGGACAAATTTTGACACATCTTCAAACCCTACACGTCACTCTGTAATTTTTTAAACCAAGTTCATGTTCAATAGCCTTCAACATAAGAAAAGAAAGTAAAGTATTTAAAATAAAATATAAATTTAAAATAAAATCAGGTGTAATCCAATAAAAAATTATGATATCCAAGAAGGTCGTATCGATTCTTACGTTTCCACAACAAAGTTATATTTGGAACATTGCAAAGTGTAACATTTGCGAGCAAGAAGTGCATTTAAAAGTGTGTATACTGTATGTTTAAAATGTTAGGAGTTTTCATTCAAACGCTAATACTGTTTACTTGCATAAATTTTCACAGTAATGTTACCAAATTTGACGAGAAAAAATTTCAGTGCAACAGTTATGCGAGGAAATTATTTAAAAAATAGTTTTGACCAAAAATTTTTACAAAATTGCTTTGGAATGCAAAATCAAATTGGCTGTTATCTAGGTACACATCAGTACGTATATTTACGATGTGCACTTAATAAACAATGCAATTTTTAATGGGTGAAGTACACAAAAAAATTCAAACGTAACATTACACAAAATTAAATTAAAAATATATTATTACGGGTGATACCGAAACACATTCTGTCTGAAAGCACTCACCAGGTTACTCATCGTCTGTGCTAGAATTCGACACATCAGATTCGTTGTCACCTACGTCTGGCATGTCATCGGAGTCGCTGTTCTACTGCCGCCAAAGATCGTCATCCTCAGTACCATCCAGTAAACAGGAAATTACCATCTTCTTGAAACTCTTTGTAGGTAATTATCTAGCCATGGTTAGCACCCAACTTCCCACCTTTGGTCAGTTACTGATCCCGCTGCTCTTCCACTCACTGTGTGACAGAGATTTATTTCCCTTAAACTGTTGGTTCACAGGGACGTTAAACTTTTGTTATACCTTTTTGGATAAAAATAATAGTTATATTTATTTGTTTATTAGGAGGTTGAATGGTTGCAACATTGGTGTGAGGCCACCCAGGATAATGGCAACATCAGTCCTCAATTCATTCAGACTGGCCATGACTTCTTTCACCAGATGGCCGCAGAAACTATTCCACCCCAAAAAGGCATTTTTCTTCAGTAGACCCCCTGGTCACCGCTCCTACAGAGTCTGTATTCAGACCTTCATAAGTTCAATGTCCATCCACCCTTTATCTTGTGCCTGGAATTTCGGAGGACATTTCTCGTCCTTTGGCAATGTCTTGTGCTTGAAAATGACATAGGGCTTAGACTTCATCTGTTGGCAGTGACTGCCAGCATTACCGTGCACCGCATGTGCTGATTCCCAGTAGTGCAGATTGTTACACACAATTTCCCCCTCTTATTAACTGTAGTTTTTTTTTTAGCATATCAAAATATACCGGCGTCTGGTCCGCGGTAGCAATCTGCAATAGCAGGTAATACTAGTTTGCTGCGTATAATATACCGCTGGAATTTCGTAACCATGTTGCAAAAGTCCTTGGGCAACTTTTGACACAGCCTGGTTCTCCGTCGGAGGGAAAAATTCTCTCATCGCATAAATATTGTTGCACACCCACGACTCACTTTGAACGGGGTGTGCGGTATTTCCATTCATGTGCTATTTCTCTGCCCTTACACATTATCATTTCAAGAGAAACACAACGATTATTCTTCAGCTCACGAATAAACTCTGTCTCTTGAGCGTCCACTTCGGGAAACATTCCCACCTTTGGTCCTCTGAAAGCACATCTTGTGGAATTGGTGTTTTTCAGCATTTCTTTTTGCTTCCTTCAGTTATGAACGTTTCTTTCACTAATCAAATTGTCAGTTCTGGAGATTGATTTCCATGTTCATCTTCATATGTAATCACACGCAAATTGTAGCCAGCGTTATTGGAATTATATTTGCCCATATTCACCACGCGAAATAATCCTGATAATGCTCTCAACTTTGTAATTGATTGAGCCGGTCTTACACTAAGTGACCCAAGATGCTGAAGGCCGGTCGCACATTAACTTCTTTCAATACATGTACTGAATGTTTCCAAAACTTGCGGGGCAAATCCCCTCCTAACAAGTAACCATACATGCTTATAGCGAGTTACTAAAAGGTTCACTCTCGAGCAAAGAAAACAAACTAATTAAGTGAGAAATTTGCATTTAATTCCCACTTTACACAAAATACAAGAAACACAATTCGATCGCCAATTTGCCTCATTGCACTAATTAAACAAATCTCTTTATAATCATTTCAAGGCTGTGTCGATCGTTCTCACCACTCACAATCCTTACCACGATCTTGTACCTTTGTCTATCCATTACTTTTATTCAACTTCATTCACACCATTCACGCCCCTCTTCAGCTCGACGGATTTGTGTATAATTAGCGAAAGTTACTGACGCCGTCTTTAT
>PNEQ01040851.1:6427-16881 GCA_003012365.1 Medauroidea extradentata | reverse complement strand
CATTCGATTATTGATGGAATAGTGAACGCCATAAGGACTCGGTTCCAGGCCCTACAAGCAATTAATGACAAGTTCTGCTTTTTAGATGGGAGTAACATTCACAAGATGGACGTGAAGGCTTTGAAGACTGCAGCCCAAAAACTGGCTGAAACATACAAAGACGACATCAATGAAGAAGAAATAGCTCAAGAAGTAGAAATTTTAAACACCACGCCTTAGCAGTTGATGACAATATGAAAACAGCTCCTGCACTAACTCTCTTGAAGCGCATTTACAAACACAGATTTGAAGAAGGATATCCAAACCTGACCACAGCCCTTAAGATATTTTTAACTCTTCCTGTAAGTGTTTCTTCAGATGAAAGAAGCTTTAGCAAATTGAAGATAGTGAAGAATTATTTAAGAAATAGTATGGGGCAAGATAGACTGTCAAATCTGAGCATTATTTCCATAGAATACAAGAGAGCATCGTTTATTTGCTATGACATCATCAAAATATTTGCTGCTAAAAGGTCTCGCAAGATCAATTTAAATATGTAAATAACTTTTATAACGACGATAAACACAGTGCAAAAAATAAGTCTACTAATAAGAAATCACCAACGTCACAATTGTTCATTAACAAGTTTTAACTTATGAGACTTTATTTCTGTGTTTTCGAATATAAATTAATTTGAACTGTGATTATTTTTATGGACTGTATGGACAGAGCAGGTTTATGCACGGAAGTTACAAACCGTTATGTGCGATTTGATGATTAAATAATGGGATGTGAAAAGCATTATAAAATATTTATTATAGTTTGTTTTGATATGTTTTTGTGTTAAAATAAGATGGATTATGTCTATTAATTGTAATGACCAGCTTCAAAACTTTGTAATGTCTAAATAATTTTGTGTTATTTTTGTTTAACATGTTTTTAAATGAGTAGGTAGTAAGTAATCAATGACCTAGCAAAAACCATGTTTAAATGGATTTGTGGTAGATGTAATTAGTATGTTCCCCTACCGTAAATTGATTATTGTGCAGACATTTTCCGAACAGTAACATGTGATTAAAATTTTGGTCTTTGTACATATTTTGATGTGGATAGAGAAGTAATTCTGGTCTGGCCTTACTGAGCTATGGTTAATGATAAACAAGTCTTAAAATTTCATCCATGTGAGTTATCATTTAATTGTTTAGATGATATCTTGAGAACTTTTTTAATTAAATGGCAAATGCTTATCACAATATATTCTGACAAATTCCTTGCCCAAAGCCGTTTACAGTGGTACTTACTATTATATATTAATTTTACCTCTGAGCTCATCATGTGAAGCTTCTTCATGAGTTACAGAACAATAATTAAAATAACACTGATTTAGAATTGCCTAGACTCCAGGCTTGGTAGAGGTATTGTCCATTTCACTGAAATAAATATTGTCTTTAAAATATTTATGCTTTACCAATGGTTTAATTACTGCTTTGGCATGAAAATACTTATTTAACACCATTTTACACTTTGAAAAACTAATTTTCCCAGAGGAGGACAAATAGACGCCTCCCCCCCCCCCGGGCCAACCCGGTTTTATGAGTGGTATGTGTATGTGTAAGGGTGAAGGGGGCACCAGAATTTGTATCTGCCCCGGGTGAAACAGACTCTAGTTGCGGCCCTGACACTGCATAGGAAAGTGAACTAGGATGACAAGAATGTTGGCGGCGCGACTGCCAACAATAGCGGCACGTGTGTCGTAGTTATGGTACATGGCGATAATTGCCACGATGCGCAGTCGTAGTAAGGTTGCGCAGCAGCGACACTGTCAGATTCAGACGCAACGCGACTGCCGTGCAGTGATGTTTGCTCTGTGCTTGTGAGCACTGTTCCCCGGTCCAACACACGTAGTGAGCTGCCATTGTTCGTCCTATGCTGTGCGTGTTTCCCTTCATACGCCGTACAACCAACATTCCTTACTTGTGTCGTGCGCTACAGACATCTCATGATGTTGTGTGCTTCAGAGCTTCGTCTACTGATCAAACACACGTGCTGAGTTGCCATTTGTGCTTTTGTGCTGTATTTACGTCCATTCAACAATAGGAGATCCTACTATAAACATTCGTTACTTGTGAAGTGCGTTGTAGACGTGATGTTGAGTGCTTCTGAGTGTTGTCCACCGGCTTAATGCACGTGGTGAGTTGCGTTTGTATGTTTCGTGGTGTACCTTCTTCTATTTATCTATATAGAGGCGTACATTTATCAATCGTTACTGATGCAGTGCGCTAATAGACGAGCAGTGATGCTTTGTACTTCTGAGCACCGTCCTCCGGTACATTCCACATGGTGAGTAGCCAATGTTTGTTATGTTGTTGCACTTGCTTCTATTTATCTATTGACTGTGCTATAAAAGTGCAATGTTTGGGAGCATGAGTCTAGATGCCCAACACACGTAGTGAGTAACGTTTGCTTTGTGCAACCCCTCATACATAAAGAATCCTACACTTACGCCTGGAACACACTGCCAGAATTCTTGTTCAGGAATTTAAAAAAAAATATTTTTAACCTCGACATGTAGCAAACTTATCGGTCAAACGATCACCGTGTTGGGACTTCGGAACTTTTTGTAAGTGTGTGCCAGGTTTCCTTCCCTGACGTTTCAGCGTGCAAAGTTGTTATATTTAATCGCGCGCCTATAAGTCACACTAAATTAAAAATATATATTTTTTACTTAATATGGTGGTTTTGCTGTTGTGGTGTCTATGTGTGATTCTTTTGAACAATTGGTTATTAAAGTTATGTAAGTTTATATAATATACCAAGAAATATAATACAGTAACATAAGTAATACATGCTGTATATAGTAATAATTCACGAATATTATAAATTCTATCAGTTTGACTTGTTCTGTGTATACAATTTTTGCAGGGATGTAATGATCAGAACATGCTATAAACGTAGTGAAATTTAGTACCGATGAACTAATTTTTTTACGTTAGTATCATTATCTTTTGTGCAGTAACTAGTTCATTTCTTTTAAAGTTACCTTATATATAATACATATAATCACTGCATTGTTCCAAATGCTAATAAATATTTAATTACTGAAAATAATTGTTGACTTAGGCGGCGTATATGTTCGCTCATCACTTGCTGTGTATTTGTCGTGAGGTAGCTTTCATTTTGCCCGTTTTTCAAGACACTGTGTGCTAACAAATGTTTTCTGGAACAACAGATATTTTGCACTTGATCCAATCGTATTTTGTTGTAAAACGTGAATTGTAGGTACATTTAAGTGTATAAGATGTATTTGTATCCTGCACTGGGGTTAGGAGCGTCTCACACGTGATTGCAGTACAGGGTTGTCTGTTTGCAATGCGCGGCAACTGTGGCGTCCACCTACTGGCTGTGTGTTAGTGGGAGTGAGGCACGACGCCAAGGGCGATGTAAGCCGGCTCATCTGGTGCAATATCGCCTCTACCGCAAGACACTGAAACAACGTGCAGTGGTATCGTAGATCACTCGCCTCACTGACACTTTCAGTGCTGACCCCGTCGTTTTATTGGTGAAAAGTTGTGAGCAGACTCCACTGCATGCTCCTAGAGTAGTTTCACACGAATCCCGTGAGTAGTTTTTCACACATAACAGGTTGACAAAGCTGTTTTAGGCATTTTGAGCAGCTCCGAAATGATATTTCTAATATACTTGATACTTTGAAACTACTATTCAGGCATAGTTTGGAGTATATTTTCGTTTCATCCACTGACACATTGCGTATATGTGGAATAGTTTCTACAATGAACCGTATTTACGAACACGCTTCAACGTATATTCAGCGCGTGATAGGCGAGGCTCTTGCGCACTGTCCTTGTTTCGGCGCCGGCTGTTGCCCAATACCCTACAATTTTCACGTTGTAACTTTTATCATACAATTGTTGCATACTGTGCAGCATCCATACGTGCATCGGGTGATATCGTTGATTCATTTACACCATTTTAAGGGATTGGAAAAATTTTAAGCCCAATGTTTTGCTCTTGGCAGTGCTTTCATGCATTCTTAAATATATCACATTGTAACTTACCAATCAAAAGCCAAATCTTATGGAGATTTTTGTTTTATGTAATTTCATACATCTGAACGCCAACGAAGAAATCTGAAGGCTAAGTGCGTTTTCGTAAGTTGTACAGACATTTTTCTAACGTTATGTGCGCTTCCTAACAAACTGAAACATCACAAAGTTGGTCAGAAAGAAACTTTTTCGCTATTCAAGTTAGGTGGGGGATGAAAGCGAGGAAGTTTAATGAGCTAAATCTATTTGTAAAAGCAACCCCACCTCAATAGCTCTAGCCGTTCTCTTGTTTATAACTGTGAAATGTGTGGCGTATTTTGTCATGTGCTCGAAGCTCTCATCCTACTAACTCGACAGCTGTGTGTCGCTCCAAGTGTTGGCTGAAGAGACAAAATGTTCCGTTATCTTACTGACTATTTATTAGGTTTTCTCTGGAAAGGTTAATAAATAAGATACAGGCTTCCTTTAGTCAGCAATTTTCTTCGTCCCGTGTCAAAACTGGTTCAACAGTGAAACTACAGTATCGCACGGCCGAGCGAATCGTTGTATATGGTGACTGATTTCGAAACAAAATTTCGTGTGCGTAGTTTTTGTTAGCATCCAATTGTATGGAAGGCAAAACACTATATAGTCGTAATATAGGTAGGTTACGAGAAAGGTAGGTAGCAAAATATTTTATTGATCTTTTTCCAGTATTTCTCACGTAATATTAACACATCAGGGAAGCTGTAGAAGAAACAGGACGTTCCCAACATACCATTTGCGCTAATAGGGAGAAATTAGAGCAACACAGTACAGCAAACTAACATGAAAATTTTAAATCATAATGGAAATGACAAACAAAAAGTAGTTTCCGTAAATAATTTAAGGCAATGATCCTTTATTTCTACCACTTGTATGGTGACTGGTAACTAGTTTTGATATCATAACGTATAAAATAAAATTCTAATGCAATTTGCTTATAAGATTTTACTGCGTCGCCTAATTTCCATATTTATATTCTTGAAAAAAAAAAAAACATTTACCTGGTTTCGACAAGTTATTTGACTGACGAAAACTCGTAATTACCTTGAACTTTATGTTAAAGTATTAAAATACTGCGTAATATACACTAAAACAAATTTTAACAATACTGGTAAACGTATTGTTTTATATTTGCTCCCGCTTAGGCTTAAAAAATAATTATCGAAGAAGTAGTGGAAATGAGTGATACGCCTAAGTTGATATCACGGCCGAACATTAATGACCTCTGTTTTGTTTGATAACCGTGCATGTTGGAGCAGTGGGAAAACACTCACCCGGGTTCGATACGTTGCTTCAGCCATCCCGGTGTCGGTTTACTAGGGTTTTCCGAACTCACTCCAGACGAATGCTGGGATAGTTCCCTAACAAAGACCATGGTCGACTTCCTCTTTTCCTAATGTGTATCACTACCAAGGCTAGTGCTGTTAGAGGGCACGTAATAACGTCCGAATAAATAAATAACACTCCTCTCGCCCACTTCAAATGTATTCTTAGCAGGCTAAATTCAAAGCATTATGGTTAAAGGAAAAATGTTTGAGTTCAACGGTAAAATTGTTGTATGCAGACAAATTTTATGTTCGACAAATGTTTCAACAGGTAAATACAGTGTACGTTTATTTTTTACTAAGATAACCCTTTTTATAGGATACCAAAAATAATCAAACACTCTTTTGGTTCTTTGTGGCATATACCGCCATGCTGTATTGACATCACGAGGAAAAATATAGTGTGCTTCTAGTTAAATACACCGTTCACATGTATGTGCTATTCTATAGAATTTCTTGATTAATTTTTTGGATTCTGCGTTAGTATACATTTGTCACAAGTCTTACAAATCTGTAAAAATATACGTTGTAAATATTCAGATAATTCTGAGTGACTGTTGCTGGGGCTATGAATTTATCATTCCGTGTATCATAATACATTTTTTGTACAGACAAACGTTCGCAGTATATTTCTAAGTTAAGTATTTGTGTAGTAAAAAAATTGTCAAAAGAAAATTAAATAAAATAGGAATCTGGATGGATAATTTTTTATTTAAAAAAAGTGAATAAATGAGCAATTGGTAATCAGAGTAGACCTGCCAGATTTTCACGAAAATATTCTGTAGTGGTTTGTCTTCTCTGCTGTAAACATTTTAACATAGCAATGATATCGAACCGGTGTTGAATTTTTAAATTGACCACAACTGTTGGAATACATTTTGGAATAGTAATGACAATATATTGAAATGTTGAAGGTGAAAGAGTTAAACACGCGGGAGGAGGGGGTAGGTTTATATAAAGCTACGGGTTTTTAGATGTTATAATGTAAAAATAAGAAAGGGCGTTGCTAAACAGCAGTGTTCTAACTTGGTTGAGGGCAAGAATGGCTCACTTGGAAAAATTGTTTCTTATATTTAATAAAATCATAATTAACTTAATGACGTTTGTTACAGATCACAGTGGGCCGGATTGACTAACCATGGGGCAAAAAAATAAAAAATCGAACTTTTATATTCGAGCTGAAACTTATGAGAATTTGTTCTACAAAGATTCTTTTGTGTGTCTACAAATTTTATTTGATTTCTGAAATCATATGAGGCCAGGAGGCAATTTCAAACTTTATAGTTTTGAGTAAATCCGGGGATACTTCCGTTTTATGTAAAGTATCCCATGTTTGGATGGAGTTTTTCCAGTATTATTTCACTTTAATCCAAGCAAATATTTTTTTTATCTCTAACTCCATAGTTTAAATTACTACATTTCATAACAATGCATAATTTTATCAGAAGTAGTAAAACAGTTTCATCCATTGAAAAACTGCTTATTTTTAACAAATTTTTAACCTAAATTTTGAATTTAAAAACCATTGCCACGGAGTGCCACGGAGTTATTTGCTATACAGTATTGAGATAACACTGCTGTAACGATATCCGAAAGATTCGGCTGCCCTTACTTGCCCCTTTTCGAGAAAACTATATTTTAAGATAGAAATGCGCGATAATCGCTTGTCATGTACGTGAACACGCTGGGAAGCTGGTTCCCACAGAGGCGCGCTAAAGAAACACATCCAGTTCGCGGAGTTGATATCGATGCACAGATATTTTTGATTTTTCATTTGTAAAATGGCATTCAGTCTGGCTTCACCAAGCATATGGTAAGGAATCAGTATTAGTTCGTTTTGTGCACAAAAAAAACTGCAAGAACATCACTGGTACGTGGGGCAAGAACTCTCCCTTGGGATAAATGTGCGGAATGCTAAATTTGAATGGAGTATTGTTTCGTAGTAGGAGTTTTTATATGGTACTTTTAAGTGGTGGTTGTATTACACAATTTGTGAAAATATGGTATTAATACCGCATAATAACCTTATATTTATAATTTTGGAATTAGGTCCGAATTTTGTCAGTTGCAGCAGAATGAAAAAAACAATCCTAGAAATCAGAATTATAGTTTAGTTTCAAATAAACTTAGATCCCTTTTCGAGACCATAGTAAGGTGGCACAACGGTTAGTTCGTTGGACTCACATTCGGAAGGTCCTGGGTTCGATCCCCGTATCCGGCCATCCAGATGACGGTTTTTCATGGTTTCCCGGCATCACTCCAGGCGAATGCTGGGATGGTCCTCGGTGTCGACGAGAAGTAAAGCCCACTTACCTTACCTTCGAAACCATAGAGATATATCTTTTTTTTTTTTTTTTTTTCAAATTTTCTTGACATTTTTTCAAATATGTAAGTAGATGGAAGAAGTCAAATCGAATGCTCTGCAGGTTTCAAAAAAATTTTTCTTCGTGGTTAAACACTGATGTTCTTTTGAAACTGAAAATGCTGCATGTACAAGTGGCGTAAATACTACTCGTGCATGTACCTAACAAAGAGGTCGCCCGAAGAAACCTTATGACGAGGCAGATGAAAGAACGAAGAATAAAATTAATAAAAGTTCATCAGATATTTTATCTACTCCACAAACTGCAAGAATGTTGTCAAATCGTTTGAGGAGAAAAGGAAATAGAGTAGGAGCTGCAAGTGTGAAATTATTTAGCAGTAGTAGCCCAAGATCTACACAAAGCATGTCCAAAAAATTAATGTGTTTGAAAAGAAGTGCATTCCATACACAGTAGAAGAAGCTTGTCATTACTTATAGAATCAAAATTATCCAAACATTCGAACAATTTGCTCAGACTTTCTGCGAAGAATAAACATGCAGACACCTATCCCAGCTATCGTAGGTTAACTGAAGCAAAAAGGGAGGCATGTCCAGAAAATATTCAGTATTCAGAAGTCTCTTGTGAAGTTACTTTACAGGAATTATTGGACAATACTTACAAGAGAATATTGGAAATAATGGAAGCATATAGTGAAGGTAAGCTCATTCTGATTTGCAAGTGGGGATTCGATGGGTCATCCGGCCATTCCCAATATAAACGAAAATGGGAAGAAAACGGTGCAGCTAGTGACGGAAGTGTGTTCGCAAGATCTCTTGTACCCTTGACACTGAAAAGAGAAAATGGAGAAGTGGTATGGAGTAACCCACGTCCTAGTTCTACACGTTTCTGCTGACCTATACGGTTGCAGTTTTTGAAAGAAACAAAGGAAGTTATCAAAGAAGAGGAAAAATACTTCCAAAACCAAATTGACAACATTCGTTCCTTCAAGACAGAGACAACTGAAGTTAGTAACTCTCTACAGTAAACAATGATAGATGGAAAAGTTCTGAATGCACTGACTGACACCAGTACTCTTCAGTGTCCCATCTGCAAGATGACAGCTACGAGTTCTGCATCATGGTCAACTCAAAATCCATTTGATTCTTCTTCTTCTTTGAACTTCGGCCTTTCTGTCCTACATGCATACATACGGTTCTTGGAATTTGTCCTGGCAATTTCCTGCAGATTTAGTGAGTATCGTACTTAACATTTCTTGTGCTTACATATATTTAATAGCTAAAGTCTTAATTTAACGTTTTTATTCCCTTGTTTTAGGAAAGAAAACAAAACCACGATGAGACTACAAGGATCAAACTGTGGTAGAGCAAAAATAAAACTATTTGAAGAGGACAAGGTTTTGGCTCAGCACAGATGGAAACACAGCCAGGACATTTTTTTTATGACCCGGAAACAGCAACGAAAGCAACTGGACTAGATAAATAGTTGTTACAAAAGTTTTCCGTAATATTGTTTGTAATTTCCGCGGGCATGCAGTAAATATTGATAAATTTAATTCATATTACAAAAATACTCGAGTATTATAAGAAACTGTATGGATGGTACGAGCTTACTCCCACTGTTCACAAAATTTTGCACCTTAGTGGATTGATTATCTCATTAACTATTTTACCCATGGGGCAGTTATCAGAGGAGGCACAGGAGGCCAGGAATAAAGATATCTGAAACTATCGCCAGTTTTTCAGCAGAAAATTAGTCGTTTGGAAAATGTACAAGATTTGTTTTGCCGCCTTCTGTTGTCATCCGACCCTCTTATATCGTTAGTTCGATGTCTGTCAAAAAATATCAGAATATTTTCCAGTGAAGTAAAGGATGACATGAAAATGTTACTAGGAAACTTTGAATGTGCTGAAGTTGAAGATTTTAGAGAAGATGGCAACACTTCGGATGACTTACGACTTTTAGACTGCTTGGTAGGCTATAAATAAGTACACGTTTAAAGTACAGGTCCATAAACAGGCTACCAATTATAAGTTTTTACAGTACATATTATGTACATGTAATTAAGAATCAAATTAGAAATAAATTTATTTTCATTTGAATATGTATATTTTAAATATTTGCTGTTTAACTGACTTTAATATTTATATCATAATACGGAGGATTTTCTGAAAACTGAAAAATTCATTAAATTAGCATTGCTATGAATAGATACCATTAAAAAATTATTAAACTGCTAAAAAAATAACATACATTATAAAGTGAGCCTAATGACGATCTGCCGATGCTATAAATGCTATAACTTTAATGTTATGACAAATATAATCGCATCTCTGAAGGGTTTTTAAGTATCTGTCTTTATTTGCTTGAGTTTGGCTATTGAAATACTTGTGTAGGCACATGTTAATTCTCATATATTAAATAAAAACTGTATTCTCTATTTAGTAACAATTTTTGTTACTTCTTCGTAGGCTCTGTTTGAAAATCATATTCGACATAATCTATCAAGTAGCTGTTACGGATCTTTGCTTAGGATAAGGTAACGTAATGGATTTGGAGGTTCCTATTCCATTAATTTCCGCCGCAAATTAAGTGATGTTTATATTATATTTGATCAAAATGCTACGTTTACTTCTTTCTGCACTCTATCCACTGCAATTTGTAAGATTTAAGTTATTAATACTCAACAAAAAATGTGTGTATATAGTTTGCAAGTAAACCTAATTTACGAATTCTGTCTC
>PNEQ01040850.1:0-16739 GCA_003012365.1 Medauroidea extradentata | reverse complement strand
CAGAGGTAGTTGGAGGGCGGAAACAACTGTCACCTGTTCCCAATATAGTTCGAATGGTACCTGCATTCTCGGGAAAAACAACACGTGCTCACCCAGTTCGGTTTATTAAGAGAATGGACCGGTATTTGCGAAATGCGTGCATTCCCGATGCGCTAAAGGTCGAATTGTTTCTGTCCCGCCTAGTATATGCGGCAGAAGAATGGGGTCAGCGAATGTCGGAAAAATGGGACAACTACTCACAATGTAGAGAGGCGTTCATAAAGCGATACTGGAATGCGTTGTAGCAAGACAAACTGGTTCAGGAGGTATTCCAAGGCCGGTACTATTCTGAGAGTGGAATCAGTATGTCTGATTATGTACGAGGGTTAGTTGAGGAGTGCGAGTTTTTCGACACCCAGTTTTCACAAGGGTGGCGGGTACATCACCTGGTAAGGCACCTTCCTAGGTACGTAAGTGACGCAGCTATTGCCGCAGATATTGACAACTGTGCAAGCCTCGTAGCCATGGTGGAGCGATTTGAGCAACAGGCTGTAGAACGACCGCGCTATTCGAGTAGGCCGGCAGAAAGAGAGACCGCTGAAAGCCGGGAAAAGGACAAAAACGTGGTGGTCCCTATCGGGGAGGAATGGGTCGGCGCATGTACACCAGGAGAGGAATAATGAAAGGAAGGACTTCCGTCAACCAACGCGCCCCGCGACCAACTCGTGTATCTGTGCTGTAGAGGTCCATGAACCGCAGTCGGGAAACTAATTACTGCCCGGGACGAACACCTCCCGTCCCCGGGAAGCTTAAATGAAAGCGAGGTAATGGTGTCTGTGGAAGGATGTTAGCTTGAGATGGACTTAAACGAGGTTATGGAGCAGGAAGACGCGGAAGCAACCCCCACATGTCCCTGAACATCACTGAAAAAATCCCCCGCCGTCGAAATACAGATAGGAAAAATTACAGTCGAGGATATCATCGACACTGGGTCACAGGTGTCAGTGATAGATAAGGCATTAATGGACGACTTGTTACGAGCGGGTTATGGAAAGGAGATGGCTTCGATTCCTGTCACGGGTGTAACTTTGGTAGGAGAAATCGGCGCGCGGAATAGGTCGGTAAGACAGCAGGTGGTAGTGGAAGTAGAGATCCATGAGATTAGGATACCAGTCAACTTTCTGATTGTTAAGTGCCTTTTAGGGACAGATTTTTTTGGAAAGGCAACAGGCACATATTATGTATGACAGTAACATGGTATCATTTATGGTAGCAGGAAAGGAACATATTTCTTACTGGTCTGACAATGTGAGGGAAGAATAGTCGGTTATGCCCACGCGACAGGTGCACATACAGTACGAAGGAGATGACATCGAGCAAGGACCGAACCCGGACCCGTGTACCACCAAGGCTTCTGACTACTCTATGGGCTCGCTATACCCTGGGCAACAAAAGGAACTAATAGCGGTACTTGACCACCATTGTCATGTATTTTCCGACTTGCCAGGCAAGGTACGAACTGACGAAAGTGAGTTTCATATCCGGAAAGAAACGTCACATGAATTAATGCGGGATAAGAAACCTTCGAGATGGAGAGAGAAGACTATTTCGCTTCCTACGCAGCCTCCCGTGGATGTCCGAGTGAACACAGCATACAAAACCAAGTAGGCTACCCTAATTACCAATTGCAGTTGGTACGACGAAGTATGGACGTATAGCAAATATATGATGGATGTAGGAACTGGAAGATCTTAAGGATTCAGTGTGGAACCTATTTAAAAAGGACTTAAAAAAAGGGAAAATAAAGAAAGATATGTAATGTGTAGGTGCTAGCATTTCGTTATAATAAATAGTGTGTAAGTTCTTTGTTTTAAATGGTAGTAATGCATTGGTGTAGATGTCACGGAAAGATTGTTTTTCAAATCAACAAGTCGCAAATCAGATCATAATGTTAATTGTCAATTAGTTTAGGTGTTTGTGTTTATGTGTTGGTCATAGTTTGATATTGTTTGAATTCATAAAAACGGCGGCTAAGACATTATTGAACCATGTCAACTACGTTTACAAGCCCCAATCATGCCTCCAGGGTCTTTTAACGTGCAGGTATTGGTGTAGGAAGGTATTAAGTAAAATATATACTTATTTAGGGTAATATGCGAAATTGGAATTGTGTGGTCATGTGACCATTCATTCGATTCGGTATCGCGTCACGATACCGAATCTGTAATGCAAAATATGCTACGAGGATTTTTATTGAGTTGAGATTAAATAAAAGAAATATGTGAGAATCTGGACCTTTCCCTCTGGCCAGGATAGCAGGTGGTGCCTAGGAGTAGTGGCGCCGTCCTGCCCATTACTATTCTCACACCCCTCAGTTGGACCACTCTGGCCAGTAGGGGGAGGGGGTGCAGCAGCATATAGCAACGAGGCTTAGAGGCTATGAAAAATTATATGAATTTGACTTTTGGCTAGAGTAATATGTTAATTTAAATAAGTAATAGAAGTTAAATAAACAAATGATAATTGTCCAGGTTTTGAAACTAAATATGCAAATTTAAGTAAATAAATGCGACGGTGGTGTACTACAGGGTTGACTTCGGTAGGCGGGCTGTTTCTGAATGCTCTCTTCCCATTGTCCGGATTACCAATACTGCGACCAGTGGCGGTTTTCGGACAGTGTAGGGAGAGAAGAGAGAGCTTAATGGACCGCGGACGAAGGAGGTCGCGTGGTCGCACGTCGGGGGAGTCTTCGGGGGTTCGGTCGTCGAGGGTCAGGGAGGCAACCGCTGACAAAACGACCCGATCAACTGAGTAACCACGACGGGGCAAGTGAAGTTGTTCGGCGGCGCGACGTTAAATGAGGGGGATAAGTGGGATTTCAAGTAGGTCACTAGGTCGGGGCAGCAGACCACCGACACGACCACTTAATCAGCGTCGACGGCAGATAGCGGGGTGCTACTAACTCAATTTCAACTTAGTATATCGGCCACGCTAGATCGACGGGTCTGTAAAATTATTAGCCACGCCCGCGGGTGTCAGCAACTCAGTGTACCATCGGCTTCTAGAACTGATCAGACCTTTTTGTTTTTTATTCACCTAAAATCACAATAATAATCTATAGGGTAGAAATCAATAGCCAGATAAAACATTACCGACAAACAGAAAAGCCTTAGCAACACAACAACGAAAGAGAACGTCGTCGTATGAATAAATATATATATGCATATTTATAAATAAATATGTTTAAATAAAATTTTTTATTTCAAGCATGGTACTGTATACGTAACATAAATATTTTTTAACCAATGGTTTTTTGCTTGTTAATTTATAGATACGTGTAATTTTTGCATTAGTTCTATCCGTTTACGGTTTTTTCAACGATCGGCTGTATTGTACGTAGTACAATGTTATGCTAGGAAGACTATTAATGACATTTGTTATGCTTCAGTACACACGTGCATGTGCAACATCAGTTGCTAGCCAACTAAACTGAAACAAAGCTCTGCTTTGCTCATGATTAGGTAGTATTTAGTATTAATATTGTACTGAGTAAAGTGACTTAGGCTAACTTAAATAAAACTCTCGAATATATTTTAACACCCATTAAAATACGACTGTCTTACTACTTACTAAAACGTATTGTGCTACTTCACCGAAAAAATAATTGATACTTATAGATATTTTCCGAGTAGTATTTGTAGCATAAGAAGGGACAGGCTATTTATTGGCCGTGGTTCAGTGATTCGACATGCGGGTGTTTGATGTGGCCTGACCCTCTCCCTCAGACATGCGATCATGTTTATCGGCGACAGTATTCTTTCCAACCTATTTGCACAGAAGAGTTCACGTATCATAGGTCCATGCGCGTTTGTATAAAAATTCAAATTTTAATTTAGTGGTAGTTATAATATTTTCCTTGGTTTTTTTTATGAAATGTTAAAAATGTTCTTTTTTTCTGATTTATCTGTTGTTAATTAACTAAATTGTAATAAGAATAATTTAGAACTGAAGCACTTTTTTACAATCTTGAACCTTGCCGACTGTCGTCAGTCGATATAATTATACGTTTTTAAATTAGTAGTCCAAATAAATCGACGAGAAAATGTTCTTCACTATCTACAGATTTAAGTCGGTTCGCTATGAATTAAATTTTTTTACATACAATAACATAGGACGCATGTGATAAAAGCCTTATTATTCAGTAAAAGGTATAGCCATAAACAGTGTTAATATTCACCGTAAAATACAGTTTTTTAACGACTTGATACGTATGTACCTGTACATTTCAACGCCTTGTGTCAAAATGATCTTTACCAATACTTGGTGTTAAAGGTCTAAGGTAGTATCGGAGTTTATTACGTATCATGTACAAGCTAAATATCGGTAAGTTCATTGACAGCAAATTGTTCGATAACTTTCACAAAATGACTAAGTGCATATCTTACAGAAATAATTAGAGAATGTCTTTGTCATGTGTCAGGCGATAAATGGTTTTAATTCATGTTAATAGGTTCAACTTTGCCCACAAAAAATGCAATAAGGCGTATCTGCACATATTATTTAGTAGGGCCTACTAGCATAAAAATCGCGTAATTCAAATTCGTACTGGCAATTAGATGGTTAACTGTGAGAATACATTTAATATTATGTCAACTAATACGACAATAATCTATAACTTTACTGCCATATAAAATATATTTCAAAGTCATAATGTGAGTTAGAGCGTTAAATATATTAACACATTAAAAAAAAAAGACACGTATACACGTTCGCTAGTATGGACAATTGTTACGTTAAAGTATAATGTAAAGTATAATGTAAAGGCGTGCGATAACTTTAGTTTTAAAATACCATAGTTCGTAGCTAACCCTTCACATTACCGTGTTCAGGACAGAAATAGTAATAAATTATGTATTTTTGTAGTCATGTATCTAATGAATCGATAGATCGATGCTTTTATTATTATTTAGTACTCTCAAAATTAAAAATGCGACTATAAGGACGAGTCCACATATACTTGGCACAGAGTCATCGTCTTTAACAATCGAAAGATGTGAGTGTGGCATCTACCGGGTGCTGTGGAGAAACATAGATGGCTGACGACACTAGCGCGGCCTAGTTGTCAGTGCGTGAAACAAAAGATAATCGACTGTAGCGCTATCTAGTATAAAATGGCAGAAGCAAAAGTTCTGTGCTGCTTGCCTAGCAACATTGTAAACACATGAAATACATTAACAAATACAACGAAGAAACAAATAAGACATATGGAAGATGCGTGACATCATCAACCGAGAACTATGCTTACGAGGTGGCATAGTGCGTATCTTGTCATACGACTTATTCTGAGTCTAAATAAGTGTCTGCGTTCTGAAATTCATTAACGTATGTAAAATATTTTGGAAATAATTGAGAACTATGAATACAAACTGACACAGGTCGTATATACGCTTAAAAACTGGAATAGTATTCAATAAAATATTACAAAGTGTTGCCTATATTTTCACATGCATGCGTACTTGCAGGAAAATTTACTAATGTTTTAAAACTTTTTATGTATAGCTAAATAAGTATGTTTTAAGACATAATTATACTTTAGGAAAATACTTTATAACGATCATATTGAGACCCTTAAGCTATAAGAAATAATTTACATAAACTCATATTAAGAACTACGTATAATAGAGGGAACAATTATAAAAGAAAAAAATTTCTGTATAAAATGTTCTTAAACATATTCTGTAAGAGAATAATTAAACAACATTGCACTCAGTAACTATGCTAGAAGGAATATTTATTTAAGGAAAAAAGTTTTTATGTAGGTAACATTTTATTAAGAAGTTTATGGTATCAAAAATTAAATTATATAAAATCGTATTGAGTTACTATGCTGGGAGGAATAATTATTAAAAGAAAATTGTTTGTATATAACATTTTATTAAGTAGTATATGCTATAAGCAGTAAATATATATTAAATTGTAGTAATTAACTGTGCTAGAAGGAATGATTAATAAAAGAATATGCTTTTGTACAAAATTGTATTAAGAAATATATGTTATTAGAAATAGAGTTATATAAAGTCGTATAAGCAAATTAAATTAAGAAGGGATCATTTATCTGAATAAATAATGTTTCTTTGCAAGTACCACGATTATAAAGTCTGTAGCTCAATCGGCTAGGGCGCACATCATAATTAGTAATACAGTAACACAAAGATTGTTAGATCGAATTTCGCACCCAGGGAACGAAAGAAATTTTATGTACTCTAAAAAAAAAAAAAAAAAAAAAATCAAAAGGACTATTCTACGATATACAAATACAAGCGAATTCACCCTTAGCAGCAACAGCGACACTAGTGGGCTCTAGCATATAATGTAAACAAACATGGCGGCCACAGACACCATTGCCGTCAACCTATCATTGTTGGAAACATGAAGACACATATAACAAGTGGGAAAAACAAGTGACTAAAAAAACGTGACGTCACAAGCAGACGACGTAAACAAACACGGGGGCTGCGTAGCAGCCGGCGAGCGGGAAAAATAGTGACAATCAAAAACAAATCTAAATCCGAAATTCAAAATCCAAAACAACATGGTGGATGTGACTTCCTCCAAGATGGCGGCGGTACCACGGCACAACAGCTTGCAGCCTGTGTCTGGAACCAACATTATCGTACAACTCTTACCCGTAATATATCATTGAAACCGTGTGCAGATAAAGCTTGATTCAACAACATCTAATATACACGCGTTCAGGCAATCGTTTGCAATGAATATAACTAAAAACCTAGAGCTTTTTTTTTTTCACAAAATTTTTGGACCGAAGTATTCAAATATCTTCTAGATTTTAAAGCGGGATTCAAGACGTTTTACAAAGTGAAATTACTTCTTTAATGCAGTGCCTAAGTTTTGTGAGAAATATTGGCTGCTGATGGGGATTAAATTTACAAGGGCGAGGAATTAGTTAGATGGCCGAATTTTAAACGTTTGTACGTGATTCTACATTCCGTTCTGCGCAGTAATTAGCAATAAATCGTTGGTCGAATAAGTACAACAATTTAGGTATAATGTTCCAGACAGGATTATAGTTGAAGTCCGGTCACAAGACGAAGGCCATTCATGGTGGTCATAAAACTGACTGAATAACTGTATGTAGTGAAGAGTATTAGGATATGTGTGATTGTGTTTCGCATGTTAAATGTTTATTTAGAAACGCCATTACAATAAAAACTCTGTCGAAGCTGTGTATGAATAAAGTAGTGCCGATGCTTCCCCTCATCATTAAGTCATCTAAAAATACAAATGGCACAGGAAATATGTGAAAAGTTATACGTAAAAGTAAACTGGGTTATCAGAATATACATTCCAGATAAAAAAAAGTACTTAAACTAGCTTAGATACCACGCCCCCCTCCATTTAAACATCCATCACTTTGTACGTGCTTCGAGTTAAAAATTATTATTATTTTATCCTGCAAATTAAATATTATTGGTCGGTAGTAAATATGTAACTTACTACATTTTACAATTCTGTATAAACAAGTATTAACAATTCGTACACCCTGCAAATATGTTAAATAAACACCACTTTACCTGACGCACCATTATCACACACACAAAAAATTCTATCTACTGCAATAATTACATAATATGGTGTCCAAACTACATACAAATTTACATTAAATTCTTGGGCTTTGCAAAGCTTAAAAAAATGCGTATGTCCTAAACAATTTTATAAATTATATACATATGATAACAATTCCTTCTAGACTAGTTCCATAAGTGCTTTGTGATGCTTTACCGTGTTGCCATACCTACGAATGGGAGTGGCGAGGGATGGCGAAAGAAAAAGTAAACAATAAAGAAGGTAAGGTTGCAGCAAAGGAAATCATATGCCAGTTCAAAGTGTAATGACAGCCAATTGATTAATTCTATGATCGAATGTGAATCTGGATAAACTATTTGTTGTGCGGGAAATATGAGTAAAAACCCTGTTTGCCGGGAATCCAACCTCATATTTGGAAATATCCGAGATTGCAGTGTATGTTTGAACCTAAGTGAAGAATCCTCTCATGTATAGTCTTATTTATTTTTAGTTAAACCAAACTATTTAACATTTATCAAATAAGGTTCTGTGTACATTCGTTCAGAATTTACTGAAAAATATCTCTAATAATATTTATTTCAAATGTTTGCGAAAATGAAAAGGTGTTATGGTGATTGCTAATACGTAGAAAAAATCGCTTGCATAGGACAAGTATGGCTTACGTTAAAAACGACCATCCTGCTTCTCGCTTATTGGCAGAACCATTGGTGAAGACGTACAGTAGGCCAATCATGAAATGTCGCTTCTCTACAGTCCAGAATTGTGTCTAAGTCCCACTACCGGTATCTTCGGCAGGGGCAAGCTTCGCTCATCAAAATCGCAACACGTTCTAACGCTCCTCACGAGCCATTCGACATCCGTAGGTTCAAATCTTGGTGCTAAAATTAAAAATGATTTTTTTAATTTCGTATATCTTTGCCGGTAATATCATCAATAAGATAAATTAAAAATTAATATTACATACTATTATTAGGTTAAAAAAGACAAACATGTCATACTTAGCATGTCACGTTCTTGTCAACAGACATGTCACACTAAGAATGTCACGTTCTTGTCAAGAGACATGTCACACTGACATGTCACATTCTTGTCAACAGACATATCACACTTAGCATAACATGTTCTTGTCATCAGACATGTCACACTTAGCATGTCATGTTCTTGTCAACAGACATGGAACACTTAGCATGTCATGTTCTTGTCAACAGACATGGCACACTAAGCATGTCACGTTCTTGTCAACAGACATGCCACACTAAGCGAAACACATTCCTGTCATCAGACATGTCACACCTAGCATGTCATGTTCTTGAATACAGACATGTCAAACTAAGCATGTCACGTTCTTGTCAAAGAAATCACACACTAAGCATGTCACATGCTTGTCAACAGACATGTCACACTAAGCATAACACATTCTTGTCATCAGAAATGTCACACGAAGCATAACACATTCTTGTCAGGAGACATGGCACACTGATCATGTCACGTTCCTGTCAACAGACATGTCACACTTAGCATGTCATGTTCTTGTCAACAGACATAACACACTAATCATGTCACACTCTCGTCAACAGACATGTCACACAAAGCATAACACGTTCTTGTCAACAGACATGTCACACTAAGCGTAACACATTCCTGTCATCAGACATGTCACACCTAGCATGTCATGTTCTTGACAACAGACATAACACACTAAGCATGTCACGCTCTTGTCAACTGACATGTCACACAAAGCATAACACGTTCTTGTCAACAGACATGGCACACTAATCATGTCACGTTCTTGTCAACAGACATATCACACTTAGCATGTCATGTTCTTGTCAACAGACATGTCACACTAAGCATGTAAAGTTTTTGACATCAGACATGTCACACTTAACATGTCATGTTCTTGTCAACAGACATGGCACACTAATCATGTCACGTTCTTGTCAACAGACATGTCACGCTTAGCATGTCACGTTCTTGTCAACAGATATATCACACGAAGCATGTCACATTCTTGTCAACAGACATGTCACACTAAGCATGTCACGTTCCTGTCATCAGATATGTCACACTAAGCATGTCACGTTCTTGTCAACAGACATGTCAAAAAGTTCACGTCCCTAATACAAATAATTTACACATTAAAATACGCGCATAAATAGATATTGTTTCTTCCATCGTAAGCAAATTGAAATTAATTATGATTAATTAAATAAACGAGAAGTGAAATTTCTAATGTTTATGCTCCTTTTCGCCTCTAGTTGCACGTTTAGTGCAGTGTTTTTTTTTACGTAGGGACACTGCAATAATAAATATTGTATTATTTGAACGGGACCTTTTTGCACTTGTACAAACGTTAGGCAATGTAATAATATTGCTTGAAAAAATTATAATCGTTAATGTTACGTTTAGTAGGTTTGTGCATCTGAATATAAAATAAACATTGTTTCAATAAAAATGTGTATTGATCAAGAATCTTCACTTAATCGTGAAGTAAATATTTTCTGCAATGCTGAAAAATATTTCCCATAAACAGGATGATGTATGTGAGCTACTTTAGAATAATTAATAAAACGAAGAATGTGTCCATAAAACAATATTTTTTTAGAGGTGACTACCAATGTTTAAGACTTGCGATTTAATAATTTTTGTTATTTTCAATATTCTTTAACTACCTACTATTATTATTTTTGCATGTAATGACATTTTTGAGGTTATATAATTTGTTTAATGTAAACAAGTGAATTGCTATAAATGTCCATTATTTGAGAAATATTTTTGAGCATTGAAAAACAATTGTGTTAATACATGCAAAAATGGCGTGTCACAGTAGACCAGAAAACGCATAAAGAATCACAGATACAGAGAACAAACCAAATATTGTTTTCTTCAACTGGAAAACAAAGGGAAACGCACATAATTCCATGAAAGGAATTAAGACAGAAATAACAATAAAACAACATTAACAAAAAATACAATTATCCGACACAAACGAAATCGCAGGAACCGAGAAACCAATCAAGAAAAGATGTTCAATATAAAACGACAAAGAACATATATAATTGATGGACAGCATATTTGGTTGGTTCTCTGTGCATGTAATTCTATTTACATTTTCTGATGTTCTGCGACACATTATTATGTTCACAGCGTAGCTTTAAAGACGTACTATAACATTACAATTATATACAGTTTTGCCAAAAATTACTGAATATTTATAAAAACATACTTGTAGTACTACGTTTGAGTATAAGGGTTTCAATTTAATTTTACAGTACCAATAAATTTTACAATACATAATCACATTTTTTAATACAGAAAATATTATTATTGAAAATAGCAAATAGAAAATTATGAACACGTAAATTACATTTCAACCACCTACTAGTATCTTACGGGAATGAAATTTAATGACAATAAATGTTTCAATATCAATTTATAGAAATTCGGTTCCTCATGAATCAACAGGGTTTCGAAAGAAGCAGTAAGTTCTAATAATCTCCTGGTGAAAACAAAATATTTCCTGAAAGGAAAATATTTTCACTTTTGCATGTCTAGTAGCGGGTCCATCCTCCATTTGCCTCAATGACACACGCTATTTGTCTCGGTACAGAATCAACGAGACGACGAAAGTAGCATTCGCTCGTAGCAACTTCCTCCCAAGCGTCCTCTAGTATCACCTCCCAAAATGAATCTGTGAGTTTGGAGGGGGATGTGGTCAATTAACCGTTTCATTTCTGCCTATATATTTTCAATGGGGTTCAGGTCTGGTGATCGAGGTGACCATGAAAGACAATTTATGTCCGCATGTCACGAAAACAATTCCTGAACTCTAAGACTTGCGTGTCCTGGTTATAAATCATGTTGTAACTGGATAACACCTTCTGAATTCTGTATCCTGACACTTGGTACCATGACATTGCGCATTATATTGATGCACTGGTCACTCTATAGCCTTTCTCTTATCATATGGAGAACACCAGCCCCGTGTGATGACATCCAACCCCAGCATGACACTGAAACTCGTCCATTGCGGTACAATGGGAAACATAACTAGGGCCGTGCCGCATTCCTTGAGGTCTGTAAAATAATACCGGGCTATTATTTTTGAACTGAACTTCGACTCAACGGAGAAAACCCCACTACTCCAGTCGCGACCGACATTTAACTCAGCAAATGCATGTTGGTATATTTTGTGATCCTCGGATAGTTCCTTCACAGCAGCTCTTTGAGGTTTCAGTACAGCCTCAGTTAATCTCTTCCTAATAGTTTCCGTATAACCGGGAAAATTGGTCATCCGTTTCAGCTGAACGGCATTCACGAACGGATTTCTTCGTAAACAATTAATTAGTACATTGTCCTCCTTTGGAGTTGACACACGCTTCAGTCCTGTGCCCTGACGTCGACCAATTTTACGTGCTTCTTGATACTGGCTAATCCATCTCTGTACAGAACGAGCAAAAACAACATAACTAGCACTGCCTGGCTAGCTAGCAGAACTAGAGTCAAAACACGCTCACGTGTTGACAGTGTGCTGTGCGCCGTGACCACAATCATTATGATAAAAGTGTGCAATGTCCGGTGTTCGACTAAGAAGTTCGGCCGAAAAAGCACTACGTAATGTTCCGATAAACATCGGGTCGATAAAAGAGCCTACGAGCGTAACGGAACAGCTCCAACTGAGCTATGATTATTTATGTGACAGTGTTCTGTGTCAGTATGTAAACGTCGTGAGTTTCTAATTGCCCACTGACAAATTTATAGGTACACAACTTTGTGGCAAACAATTTATGCATAGCATAATATGAAATAGTTTTGTATGTATTATATAATAACTAAATATCTACTTACATAATTATTATCTACAACATTATTTAGAAAACGTTATACTTTTTCCCAATTTAACAACTGTTTTTAATATACTCAATGGTGGTTACCTACGTGTGAAGATAAAACTGCCAACAAGTTGCGTGCTTAATACGTCGCAGATTTGTCAGTCTCGCATACACGTAGAGTTACTACACATTGCATTTATTTGATATCGTGTTTCAAGGCCGCTGCGGTTATGTTAATTTAATTCGAAAATTATTCACGTATCTCCACAATTTCGAGTGACGAGCGTAAGCACAAGTTTTATATCACTCAAATAATTCACGTTTCTTATTCCAATTACTGATATGCATTTTAGGAGGTGAAAATGGTTAATTGAAGACAATCATTTGTGGATGGGAATATTTCAAGTAGTTACCAGACGTTGATATTTAATAGATCACAAAATAATATTGTCAACAATGAACGTCTCACAGAGATAAGTTCGGCTTCAAAACATCGCGCAGGCAAAATACGTCTTGGAAAACATGGCGTTGTTTAAAACATTCACAAATTTTTACCTCTTTCCTTTTTGGAGATTTTGTATATTCTCGCTACTATTGGGAAGTAAATATACTACATTATTTGACAATTTTAATGTATTTAAAATCTATTGTTTTAAAATGGCGTGTAATTAACTGTTACCTCTCGTCCAAAATTTGCGTTTTCTATATTATGAGTATAGTCGTATAAACTACTGCTGGGCATAAAAAAAACTATGTTTCATAAAAATTAATGTGTAAACCGACGTTAAACTGATTACATTCTAGTACGACATATGGTTTCATGATTGGCAATGCTCGCTCACGATTTCTATAAACATTTTCCGTCTCTGACAAGTTCGTCCGTGTTGTATCATAAGCAACATTATAAGTGCAATGCTCTCGAAAAACACTAAATAATTCCATTTCTCCGACCAGGGTTTGAACCTATGCTCTCCGCACAATTCGTGTGAAACTCACAGAAGCATTGCAATTTCTCTAAGCGAACTTCCCGCAGCCGAAGATACCCAAAAATATTTAGAATTCTAACATGATGTGATGCGAAATTTTACGACTGGCTGAGTGTTAGGCCAGTCATTAAATGTCACACCCTTACGGGCCACAATCCTGTCTTAAGCCCACTCGGGGTATGTTCGGCAACGAGAAGTTGTTCATATATATTACAACACTTTAATGAATTCTTAAAGAATCACTGGCAGATGGCAGGTTCAAATATTCGTTAAGTAAACCAATTTATTTGTACGTGAATGTATTACAGGTTACGTTGTTGATCTCACAAAACACGTCACAATGGCACAGACGGTTAATATTGCTGTAACAAAACATACTGATGCAGAATAACATTTATAACAAAACATACTGATGCAGAATAACTTCAGCCTGCGTTCACAAGCCTGCGAAAGACTATTCAAACGTTAACACCATCCAGTACAAATAAAACTCATACGTTTATGATTACCCTTGGAGGTAAATGTAAATATATATTACAGTTAATTAAATAACTAACACTACCTATTCTGTTGGTTACGCGTCTGTCTCCCAGTAATTTAAAACTCACTGTAATTTTACCAAGTGGATATATTAAAAATAGTATAAAACAATTAGTAATTGATCTGGCATCACAAATATTTCTATGTTTCTGAGCACGCCATTTGTCTATAAATGGACTTTCCACGACCAACATGAATCTATCTGTAAAATATTGATGTTCATTATTTTTGTTACTAAATGACTGTTTTAGAATAAAAAATTATCATAGCACAGTTTCAAAAAGTATAATGAAAGAAAGAGGGGGTTAAAAGTGTTGTGTGAATAGTAATTGTAGCACACAAATAACGTGTTAACATTACGATACTACACACTTACTTTAAGAAAGTATTAAATATTCATGCAGTGACATTTTCCAATTGCGAGCCACAATTCTAAAAAATTGTGCAAGGTCTAAAGATTATTACATTTTTTAAGTTAAATATATCTAATAAATTCACGCGATGGGGGACTGACAAAAAAAACCAGCAAATAATTACGACATAGCGATATATATTACAAACTGTGCAAATGTTTTTATATGTAGACTTTAAATCTAAAAACAATTCACATTTGTTTCAATAATTAGCACGTCAACTTCGACAGACACATTTAAATTTTGATCGTGTTCATTAATTATTGCTAGTACCTGGAACATAATTATTGCAAGTAGCTAAGAACATAATTGTTGCTAGTAGCAGAGAACATAATTATTGCTAGTAGCTGGGAACATAATTATTGCTACTAGCTAGGAACAAAACTATTGCTAGTAGCTAAGAAAATAATTATTGCAAGTAGCTGAGAACATAATTATTGCTAGTAGCTGGGAACATAATTATTGCTACTAGCTGGGAACATAATTATTGCTAGCAGCTGTGGACATAATTATTGCTTCTAAAAGGGAAAATAATTATT
Source organism: Medauroidea extradentata (assembly GCA_003012365.1). Taxonomy (NCBI): domain Eukaryota; kingdom Metazoa; phylum Arthropoda; class Insecta; order Phasmatodea; family Phasmatidae; genus Medauroidea; species Medauroidea extradentata. The sequence goes on along the minus strand of PNEQ01040850.1, from coordinate 1,845 downwards.
AGTGCTAGTAGCTGGGAACATAATTTATGCTCCTAGACGAGAAAATAATAATTACTAGTAGCTGGGAACATAATTATTGCTGGTAGCTGGAAACATAATTATTGCTAGTAGCTGGGAACATAATTATTGGTACTAGCTGGAAACATAATTATTGCTAGTAGCTCGGAGCATAATTATTGCTACAAGTTGGGAACATAATTATTGCTACTAACTGGCAGGATAATTATTGCTACTAGCTGGGAGCATAATTATTGCTACTAGCTGGGAATATAATTATTGCTAGTAGCTGGGAACATAAATATTGCTACTAGCTGGGAGCATAATTATTGCTACTAGCTGGAGGCATAATTATTTCTACTAGCTGGGAATGTAATAATTGCTCGTAGCTGGGAAAATTATTATTGCTAGTAGCTGGGAGTATAATTATTGCAACTACCTGGGAGCTTAATTATTGCTAGTAGCTGGGATCATAATTATTGCTACTAGCTGGGTGTATAATTATTGCTACTTGCTGGGACATTAATTATTGCTACTAGATGGGAGCATAATTATTTCTAATAGCTGGGAATGTAATAATTGCTCGTAGCTGGGAAAATTATTATTGCTAATAGCTTGGAGTATTATTATCGCAATTAGCTGGGAGCATAATTATTGCTGGTAGCTGGGAACATAAATATTGCTAGTAGCTGGGAACATAATTATTACTACTAGCTGGAAACATAATTATTGCTACTAGCTGGGAGCATAATAATTGCAACTAGCTGGGGAACATAATTATTGCTACTAGCTGGGGAACATAATTATTGCTACTAGCTGAGAACATAATTATTGCTACTAGCTGGGAGCATAATTATTGCTACTAGCTGGGAGCATAATTATTGCTACTAGCTGGGGAACATAATTATTGCTACTAGCTGGAACATAATTTTTGCTACCAGTTGGGAACGTAATTATTGCTACTCGCTGGGAAGGTAATTATAAATTTAATTAAGAAAATAATTATTGCTACTAGCTGGAAACATAATTATTGCTACTAGTTGGGAACATAATTATTGCTAGCAGCTGTGGACATAATTATTGCTTCTAAAAGGGAAAATAATTATTAGTGCTAGTAGCTGGGAACATAATTTATGCTACTAGTCGAAAAAATAATAATTACTCGTAGCTGGGAACATAATTATTGCTGGTAGCTGGGAACATAATTATTGCTAGTAGCTGGGAACATAATTATTGGTACTAGCTGGGAACATAATTATTGCTAGTAGCTCGGAGTATAATTATTGCTGAAATTTGGGAACATAATTATTGCTACTAGCTGGGAGCATAATTATTGCTACTAGCTGGGAGCATAATTATTGCTACTAGCTGGGGAACATAATTATTGCTACTATCTGGGAACATAATTATTGCTACTAGCAGGGAGCATAATTATTGCTAGTAGCTGGAGAACAAAATTATTTCTACTAGCTGGGAATGTAATAATTGCTCGTAGCTGGGAAAATTATTATTGCCAATAGCTGGGAGTATAATTATTTCTACTAGCTGGGAGCATACTTATTGCTACTAGCTGGGAGCTAATTATCGCTATTAGCTGGGAACATAATTATTGCTACTAGCTGGGAATATAATTATTGCTACTAGCTGGAAGCATAATAATTGCTACTACCTTAGAGCATAATTATTGCTACTACCTGGGAGCATAATTATTGCTACTAGCTGGGGAACATAATTATTTCTACTAGCTGGGAATGTAATAATTGCTCGTAGCTGGGAAAATTATTATTGCTAGTAGCTGGGAGTATAATTATTGCTACTAGCTGGGAGCTTAATTATTGCTACTAGCTG
>PNEQ01040848.1:0-16783 GCA_003012365.1 Medauroidea extradentata | reverse complement strand
CCTTTCCATATACAGAGAACTTATGTAGATGTATTTTTTTTTCTTTTGTGTAAATAGTAGTTACTTGTTCTGTTTGACATTTATTGTGGTAAATCATTGTAGGCATAGGTTATTTTTGTATGTACAGTTGTAAATAAACTAGGTTAGCTTTATTTTCTTTATTTTATCAAAGACCTCCATCCCAAAACGTACCTAGCCCACAAGCTTGTAACAATAATATTTTTATATATTGACACATAGAAAATATAAAGAGACCAGAGAAAAGGTTTCAATTATCCATGATTTCAAAATAAAGAAGTTCGAATAAGCCAAGTTGCACTGTATAACTGTGTTGCAGATTTTAAAAAAATTGTAAAAGTTTATTTTGAACTAACCTATGAATTACAAAAATAAAAAGTGTTGTAATAGTTCTTAAATAATGTTTCTTCTTTTATGAGAGCAAATGAAATGATTTTATACATGACAGGTATCAACATTTCTTGCTAATCCCACTTTTTGTTTTTTCAGCTTCGTTTTGCTGAAAATGTATCACACTGGGATGCTATAAAACCTGCATTTTACCATGGGCATGTTGCATTTGTGGATTTTTCAAAGTGAGTTATATATGTTAATAAACTTGTATGTTGATATTTTCAGTGCACTTATTTGTGTGTTGATATTTAGATGTTGAAAACATATGTTTTCTTGCCTGACTCTGATCACAATCAAATTTTGTTTTGAGAATGTGAATTGTTTCATTAAGGTTCTGGTTCAGTGCTCTGAATTCAAAGAATTAAGTAAGCGAGAGTGAAACATACCCAGTTACAAACTGCATAGAATGTGCACATTTGGTGTAGATATAAAAGTAATTTGTTTGAACTAGTGCTGTTGTCTCTACACCTTGGCTAGGTTGCAGCATTAGGAAAAATGTTAATGATTATCTGTTAAGAATGCTTATATACCTGATTACAAGTTACCAATTTTCTTTGGGCATTCTGAGACAATGAAAAATTGTTTAAATGGGCATTTTTAGAGTCAGTTTTAGTTGTTAAATATTCTATAGTAACTTCAGAGCTGTATTCTAGTGCACATCATACTTGTGTGTGTGTTATACAGCTATAGAAATATAGTTACTGCTTAATGTCAAATGGAAGCTAGTTGCTGATGTGATGACTACACTCTAGTTGAGCACTTGAATGGATAGGCAATGAGATAAGTGGCTAGTGAACATTAATCACACTTTTACCACACATTCTAAGGCCATGATCATCTGAAACATCTGCAGGTAGCCATTTTTATATATTTATATACACACAGGTACATCCCACTCCACCCCCTCTGTAAAAAATTTTCATATAATTAACCTAACTTCATGGTAGCGAGCCTGAAAGTAAAAGAGGAAACACACTCTTACGGATGATCTGTGAAGTTATTTTGGTTTTCATGGATTTTCCCACAGAAATTGACAATACGTAATTTGTTTTACATTTTTTTATTGGCAGGGTATTGAGTATCTTGATACATTTCCTAAGTTAGATATTGTATGTTTTGCAGTTCTCATATTCAAAGTCCTCATAAAATAATGCCATTTATTTTCCTGATTTGTTCACTATGCATTAGTTCCAGTCGTATTGTCTTCTTGTTCATATGAATCTTAATGTATTTTTATTTTAGTTGTGATATTTATTTGCTTGTGGTTCAGTTTTTATGCTAATGTGTTAGAATGGACGCAGACCATTCAGTTTTTCCTAACATCCTGCTTGTACATGTTAACACTCTTCAACTGTTTCTAACCTTCCCCCCTCAATTTTAACTAAAATATTGTGACATGATAACATATTGTCTTTGACTGTTTCTTGCAATGGGACTGAATAACATACTGTACTATTGTGGACATATGCCATTGCAATAATATGTTGTCCCAGAAATCTTAAAATGAGACTAGTAAAAAACAAACGAAAAAGAGAAAACAAGCCTTGTTTGGTTGTAGTCAACACATCTGTAAACCAAAACAACAGAACATGAAAAATCCCATAAGGGATTAGTTAACAACAAATAAGGGAAAATAAAATAAACATCCAAAAATAAAAAATAAAAGACTAAATACAAAACAAATTCATCTGTATAACTCGGGACACAACACTAAAGACATCACAGACAATACTGGGACAAAGACAATAATGAACACATGACAGGAAAACAACGACGACATCACAGACAAAAGACTAGACGACACAACGATGAAGACACAAAAGAACACAGTAGATTTCTAAAGACCGACTTTTCACGACGTTTCGGGAACTGACATCTGCTTCTGTCTTCAGGTGAAGTAAAGATAAAAACTGGAAAAAGATTGGGCAGTATGTATAGTCTGCAGCACTGCTCCTAGCGCGACCAATGGCAGTCGAACTCTCTCCTGATTTGCTGTGCACCTTTTAATGAGCTGTATAGTCTATTGTCAGTTTGCAAATAATTTTGTTTCTTTTTTTTGTTAAAGGTTTCCACATGTTTCTTATTTCAATACTTTGCTGGCTAAAAATATTTGAATTATTCACAATAAATGCTGATACTTTTATTTTCCTTTTGATAGAGTGTGTTTCAGGTGCAAGTGGAGGGGCATTTTCCCATAGTATTTTATGACTATTTTCCCACATATGTTCAGCCAGTTTGGATTTTTGTATCTCACCTTTTTTGGTGTAATTTTTATGTTCTTTAATATGTGTAGAAAAGAGTATGCCTGTTTCTCCTATGTTTACACTTCCACACTCACATGGGATTTGATAGACACAGTCCTGGATTTGTAATTGGTAATTTGCTGGTTTCACTTTTGTAATTATGTTTTTTAATGTGGTTCTAAATTTGAAAGCAGTCTGTATACTGTACCTGTTACCTAGCCATCTTATCTTTTCTGAAAGGCCCCGGACATATGGGATCACTAAGGTTCCTGCAGGTTTTTCAATTGTGCTTTGTGGATTAATGAGATGTGTTGGGTTTACCATGTGTTTTTTTATTGTATTTAAAGGGTAGTCATAAATTTGTGAGAAGTTCTTTTTCCAGTGTCTGTTTTGCTTAATGCCTCTTGCTCGAAATTCTACATGAAGATATTGGCCATGAAAGGTGAAAGTGAGGAGCCCATTGCCGTGCCATCAACTTGTTTGTAAAAATCATCCTTGAATTGAAAATATGTTAAATTGACACACAGTGTGATCAGTTCCATTATGGACGGAATGGGTATTATAGTTCTTTCAATCAGAGTGCTGTCATTTTCCAGTTTTTCCTTTATAATAGTAAGCACTTCTGCTACAGGAACATTTGTAAACAGGCTTTGGATGTTAAAGCTTACAAGGGCATCACTGGGTGATATTTCTAAGGATTTAGCAATGGATATGAAATGACCAGAATCTTTAATGAAAGTAGGTATCTTACCAGCGAGTGGTTCAACAATTTTTAGCAGAAACTTAGACAAATTTTGACATGGAGAGTTGCAGGAGCTGATTATAGGCTGTAATGGTATACCTGGTTCATGGATTTTTGGTAGGCCATAAATGTGAGGTGGTTTGCTGCTGTGTGGTGTTAGTGCTCGCCTGGTTTTTTCTGGTGTGTAGTTCTAATTATTTTTTAATGTCTGGTACACTTTTCGCTCAATACTACTAGTCTGGTCTTTATTTAGATGTATGTACTTGTCCGATGTGATGAGGTCATTGATTTTATTCTCATAAATCCGTTCTGTCCAGTACAATAGTGGTGCGGCCTTTGTCTGCAGGAAGGATGACCATTTCAGAGTTGGATTTGAGTGTCTTAACAGCTCTGAGCTCTTCAGCAGTTATGTTAGGTTATGAAGGTCCAGCTGATGTGATAGCTGTTCGCACTGACCACCGGAATTCATCCTATTTGTCCACTGGCAGCTTGCCTATGACACTTTCTACTGACGAAACTACGTCTAGGATAGGAATATAGTGTGGTGTAATGCTGTCATTCAAACATTTCTCCAAAACTGGTATTTTGCAGTCTCAAAGAACTCTTTTTGATGCATTTATTACAGTGTTTTTGATTTCTAATACTGGAACTTTTTTTCTTGTGTTGGACCTCTAAGTTTGGCCAGTTTGTGTTTTTTTTTTTTTTTTTTTTTTTTTTTTTTTTTTTTTTTTTTTTTTTTTTTTTTTTTTTTTTTTTTTTTTTTTTTTTTTTTTTTTTTTTTTTTTTTTTTTTTTTTTTTTGTGACTTTTTCTCGACTAGATTTGAGATAGACTTGTAAATGCTGTTAAATTCCTTAGAGCTGAGCACTGACTAAATCTTTAGTTGAAGTTCTGATATTTCATTCTGTACCTGAGACTTCTGGCAATGATGGAAAGCTAATCTTTCATTTAACAGATTTTTGCTGGCTTTAGCTGTTATTTTTCGAGCCTGTTTGCTGTTGACTGGGATCTACATGGTGAGTCGTTTAGGAATAACACCATTGCTTTGGCATTTACAGAGAACTGTCAAGTTGATGGAACATGTAGAGAGGAGAATAATTAACTTTTCCAGTTTTCGAACAGAAACGTGCACACCGGGAATTGATAATGTCTTTGAATGTTTCTTGGAATGGGACAGAATAACATACGTACTACAGTGGACATATGCCAATTTAATAATATGTCGTCCCAGAAATCTTAGAATGAGGCTAAGAAAAAACATCGATAAAGAGAGAGAAAACAAGCTTAGTTTGGCTGTAGTTAACACGTCCATAAACCAAAACAGCAGAACATGAAAGATCCCATAAGGGATTAGTGAACAACAAATAAGGGAAAATAAAATGAAATTATTTTTGGATGTTTATTTTATTTTCACTATATGTATATATAGTGTGAACGTCTGGAAAGTTAAACAACAGGGACGTTCCCTCCTGACTGGCGAAACATGTGTTACCACGAGGAGGCAGCACTACCTTATAGTACCAAGACAGGGAGGCCTCCGAACGTGAGGACAGTTGAGGGAAGTTCAAAATTGTCGAATCACACTCGCCAAATACCTTCTTCTTGGGGACGCTGCAATAGAGTTGCACAGCCAGGCAGTCCTAAATGAGGCCTATGTTAGGCTTTGTACATCTAATGTCATCACAGGTTGAATAAAAAGTTTATAAACGTTCTTGAAATACAAACACTGCAACTTCTAGGCACCAAAACTTTGTGCGTGCGATCTCCTTCCTCATTACAAGAGTTTTGTTTAATATTAACATGCTAAAATTATAGAACTGATTGTCACATTCCTACAATTTGTTTTCAGACTCACAATGCACTTGGTTTATTTTTTTTGTAGAGCTGTTGTAATTGTAATATTTTTTAATTATTTTTTCCCCCAGAAGGGAAATTAACAAGACTTCAACATTCACATCTGCTGTGACCAACCATTACTTGCTTGTAGTTATAGGTTTTATGTGGAATTCATTGATGGCAGACATATATTTCCATTTTTAAATTTAGGTTACCAGATTTTTTTTCTGCCTTTGATAAGTTGCATTATGTGGTATTATTGACATTTTAAGGCTACAGTTCTGTGAACTGTTTTCAACGGTGTCTTTATTCATAGGTTTGGGGTGAATCAACCAATTTACATAAATATCATTAGAAAACCACTGGATCGACTGGTTTCTTACTACTACTTTCTGAGGTATGGTGATGACTTTCGCCCTCATCTGATTAGAAGAAAACATGGAGATAAAATGGTAAGACTATAAAATTCACGTGTTTCGTGTCATAGTATTTTTAAAGCCCTTTGTTTCTGTATCTGTCAATATCAAAACTTAAATTTTTAAAGGTATTTGTAGATTCAGACTTCAATTTTTACATGGTTTGAAAAGTTTATGCATTTAGGGTATCAACTGTAATAAAATCTCAGTCTTGCTCATGTACAGTTTATATAATTCCGGCACTTCTCCATTGTGCAGCCTCATTCCACATTATCCTTCAGGGCAAGCAGATGCTTACAAGTGCCGTGTAATAAGTCTGTGTTCGGAGTGCTATATGCTGGCCAATGGTACTCTCCTCAAGTATTATATGTGTCTTGTGTGTTAGTTTATTTATTTATATTGCATACCACAGATCCTAATTTGAGTGCAATACTCAGTGAAGTATAAAATTACAAAAAAAACATATAGGATATACAGAGTGCACATCCACAAACACTCGTATACATACAAATAAACATAAGTTACAGTTTAAAATGAGATGAATTAATACAATTATATGCCGGATACATTTAAAAAATATTGAGTATTGTTTGAAGTACTAGTAATATATAATAAATATACATATGAGATACTGTTTTTACAAGGTCAATAAACTTAAATTGTAAACATGCTTTGCAAATATCCATACAGGAGTTATGTAGATAGGTTCATCAGATTAAAAATGTATGTATTTATGATGAACTAAATTAGTTAACATGAAGTTAGATTAAAAACCATAGATAGGATTAAGAAGGACGAGTCCATTCCCGCTGCAGTAAGGGGTGAGTCAGTTCATTGCAGTGCAGAGAGCGGGCGAGGATGGTCGGGCAAGAGCTCCTGCGCGTGTACGTTATACCCATCGAAAAAACGTTAGTCTCAACGGCGTAAGCGGATGATACATTACAGTTGGTGTGTACAGCGTTGTACATATTTTATATTATGTGGTTTTAGAAGTGTACGCTGAATGTGCTGCAAATTTATGTCCTTACAAGGTATTTCGTTTGCAACTGTGACGTAGAAACTAATAGGTACACGGAAGTTGGCAAATTACAAAAAAGGAAAAGTCGTTCACAGTCAATCCCGAGAAGTTGTTTACAATGTCATAAAATTTATGCAAAATGAGGCAGAAAATGGTTTAGCTATACCGCTTTCAGAAGTCGTGAAACGGGTCACAGCAGCCACAGGTTTCTCTGTACCAACCATTTACAAAATAAAAAGAGAAGGAACCGAGATTAAGGAAGGTTCATCCAAATCCTTTGAAACCCCAAACAAAAAACGGCAAAAACGTGTTACGAAGACTAGCATAGACGATTTTGACATACAGGTAGTGCGGCGAACAATTAATAACTTTTACTTAACTGAGAAACGTCGTCCAACTGTAGGTGCACTCCATGCCAAATTGGTTCAAGACATCTCTTACAAAGGCGGGAAAACATCTCTAAGGCGCTTGCTCTCAAAGTTAGGTTACCGTTGGAAAAAGACATCAGATAATCAGCAGGTTATAATAGAACATCATGACATAAAGCTTTTACATATGTCATATCTCCGACAGATACGTAAAGCCAGAAACAAACAGCAGAATATCGTGTACGTAGATGAAACATACCTTCATAGTTGCCATACTACTCCGAAGGAGTGGACAGACGGTTCTAGCAGCAGCCTTAAGAAACCAATGTCTAAAGGAAACAGGCTGATTATTCTTCACGCTGGAGGAGAAGACGGGTTTGTGCCGAACGCACTTTTGATATTTAAGTCCGGAAAAAAAACAGGCGATTATCATAATGATATGAACCATACCAACTTCTCTAAATGGCTGCAAGATAAACTTATACCAAATTTGAAACCACATTCTGTAGTTGTCTTAGATAATGCTTCTTATCACAGCGTCCAGTCTGTACGTCACCCAACTTTGAACAGCCGCAAAAGTCAGATTAAATATAGCTACAGGAACATAATATTGCATTTGATGCCGCATTGACGAAAAGTGAATTGTACGAACTTGTAAAACAATTCAAGCCACTGAACCGCTCGTACACAATTGATGCATTACTCGACCAACATGGACATACAGCGCTGCGCCTGCCTCCTTACCACCCAGATCTTAACCCAATCGAAAAAATTTGGGGTATCGAAAAAACTGGATTGCTTCTCGGAACACCACGTTTAACCTAAGTGATGTTAGAGGCCTCGCTGAACATAAATTTCAAGAAGTCACTAAAGAACAATGGGCGTCCGTGTGTGACAATGTGAAAAAAACTGAGCGCGAGTACGTAACTCAAGAACATCTTTTAGATGATGCCATGGAAGAATTTGTTATTCGTGTGCAAGATTCTTCATCCAGTTCATGTGAAACCAGTGACAGTGGAAACGACTTTTTGAACGATTTTAAGCCTTTGTCAGACAGTGAATGATATGTGATACAAGTATTATGGAGTAAGAACAAAGAAATACATTACATTCCGCAAAAATAATTTTTTATGAGGTAAGCTATGAATTCTCTTATTCGTGTACTTGGTCTCATGTTGTAGCAGATTTTGAGAGCAATGTACTTGCACGTACTGATGTATTTGTATTTATATAGACACGGAATATGTAACATTTGTAAAGGAAGGTAAACAAATGTTAGTGATGAATTTAATGTTCTGTTGCTAGACCAATAAATATTTTTTTTAAGCCGAACGGCTGCCAATATCGTAAAACCGCCATGTAAATGTGTCACAAATTGCATTTGCTATTTTAACAAATTTTTTTCCAACGACAATATAACACACTTTTGCTTATTAATCGTTAATTAGCAATAAGTCAGTTTTTTAGCAAAAGTATTAAAATTTTTGTGTGGGAAAGAATTTGGTAAAATAACAAACACAATTTGTGACAAATTTACGTGGCGGCTTTTTCTACGTGTTTGTGAAAGATTAAGAAAAGTATTTTGAAACATTAAAATAAAAGTAAAATGTTCGCCGCAACCACGTCCCTAACCTACAACCTCCAGCTTACCAACCGCGCTCGCTACCGACTTCGTCACGGAGACTTGTTGAAGAACGCGGCAAAATGTTTTTATCTAAATATAACAAATATTCTTGTTGATTTAAATAATTACTATAGCATATTTGAGGTAAGTTACTGCATATTCGTCTACTGTGAGTGGTGCACATTTTAGTTGTTTGTAAATAAACCGCATATGTTGAAAGCTCGGGAGGATGGTACGCCATAGGCGTTTTCAAAGTCTATCTGGTTAGGATATTTGCTTGCACCTTTGAGCATCGCGGTGAATCATAATATATGTTGCCGATGTTGGTTCAAACCTAGTTTCGTTTTCATGAATTGTATTTGTGTGTGTGAACTATGATTTATCGAAATGTATAGTGTGTGCTACCGGGGACGATGTTTTCAGTTAGGCATGTAGAGGTGCAGCAGTGTGACGTGGATTCCCTCCCTCCAGCGGCGGCCCTTCCATAGCACCCTCCCCTACCGTGCCCCCCCACCATTTGCCACCCAAATGCTGCGCGAAGATTATTTTCTCTTTTGGCGTTTACTATACCGTCCACCATTAACTTGGAATAAAGTGCAGTTGAACACCTCAGCCCCAGTGTTAGGCCTAGCTCGTCGGTGACATGTGACTTGGGGGGGGGGGGGGGGCATTTTCGTGAATTTAAAAGTGGAGTTGGGATGATATGGGGGAAATATTTCCACAAATAACATCACACATTGTGTCTGTGAATTTTACTTAAACCTTTTTTGGCACGTTACAAACAATAGGCTATGCAACAGATTTACCAGATTTACCGCATGGCTGAGATAATACGAACACATTCAACGCTGGCAGGTTTCTGAGGTAACTTGAAGGTGCGTGCACAATATCTGAGTATGCCTACTACAACAGAGTACACCGTACTAACAAAGAGGCCTCGATGCTTATCACTGTTGGTCGCATGCAAATCTCGTGCTCCTGATGGTTGAAGTCCGTACTGCCAAACTCAACTGTAATAAAATACAGAAAACGTGGCTGGTAAAATCCACGTGGCGCGGAGGTCTCACATTTTATGGCAAATTACTGTAGACGGTTTAACTCGCCGGCATACATGGCTGCGCCTTAGCCCACAGATGTGCCCTGCACGTCCTATACCTTCGGGAGACAATCAAGAAAATATGACCTCAAAAATTAAATTGTAGACACTAGGATGCTCCTAGGGCCATTGTGACCAACAATATTCCTGACTTCCAAGCCTCTTTTAATTACAAATAATAATATAACTAAACGCACTGCCTAAAATTGAAAACTACACTTTTATATAATATAACAATGAGCTTCCACATTTTTAAACACTCCAAAATTGGTTATTGGGAACGTAAATAAATACCAACATATGCGCACGCAAATAAAAGGACTGTGATGCTCAGACGTGGTGTGCCGAGGGGTGGGGGAGCAACACAGCCCAACCATCGCTACGTCACACATTCCTAAGGAAAAACCATATTGTTCCCTTCAACTAATGCTGGCCTGGTGCCATGATGTCACCTTCGAGTATCCTGTCCGTGCATATAAGCAAAATTGATGGATTACTAGGCCAGATCAAAAGTTATTATGAAAAGTTAACAACAAATAAAATTTGAGTAAAATGAGTACCAACAACATCGTTATTATAGTTACGACAAAAAAATTATTAATTAAAAATATCAAACATAAAATTATTACATTTTACTGAAGTTACATGCTTCCAAACAGATGTTAACTGAGTCCACAATCTACAGCCCTATTTGCATTACCCTTGAACAACATTCTACTGTTATACCTCTGCATCAAATTAGTTTGCGTACTTATTTAAAAGACAAAATCCCTAGCCAGCATATTCCATTACCATGATATAGTTTGTGGGAGTTCTAACGACTTATTGTCAATAAAATTGCACATGGTCTAACTAATTTACTTTACAAAAAGTAATGATTCATTCTAATTCAGCACACCAGTGAACTTAACTAACACCACCACAAATCAAACAACAAATGGCACAAATAAGTGAAATAAACGTATGGACAGTCCCTCTCTTTATATGTGTTTTAAAGCTGCTCTTGATTCTTGTTTTACTGCATTTTATTACCACAAACCAGTTGCGCATTCAGTGAAACACTCACTACAGACATCTCACCTAGTAGTGGCCTGAAGTTACTGGGTAACCTATATTTGAAGGACCTTTCACATATCAAGGACAGCTACACACTGGGTTCTTCATTTAATTTAAAAACTCACAAATATGAGCATGCTGATGCAGAGTAGCCCCTAAAATTTGGAGGTTTGTTCATGGCCAAACACATAGACTGGCAATGCAAAATTCTTACTGTTAAATTTATTCTAGTTACTTCTTTCAACCTTCACTTAGGTCAACATTTAAGGTCATGTCCGTCACATGTATTCATGTGTGCATGCATTCATGTGTGCATGCATTCATGTGTGCATGCTGTCATGTGTGCCTGTGTGTGTGTTAATGTAAGAACCTTCAACTTTTTAAACAGATGCTTACAAGAGACTCTTTTTTTTTTTTTTTTTTCGATACAAAGTTCTTGTAGCTTCCTTTTGCATAACAAATACTTTAAAAGCATAAATAGAGTTCTCCCTGTGGTGGTACTTTTTGTCCGTCACACACATACAGCAGTTCGTTGCATCCACGCCGACCACGTGCCCGTAGAATGATATTAGATTTAACATGCCCTCGACTATCTGTAGTTTCAGTGGTGAAGTCACAAGTTCTTACCTCAGCGTCGTGGATATGAGAAGAGAAGAGCGTAAACCACCAAATATTTACCTCGTTAGGTGTACCCAGAGATTGTTATTACCAATAAATGACAAAAGCACCATTCTGTCACACGATGTTTATTAAATTCACTGATTCGATCTCAACAACACAGTTACAGATCCCTGTACAACACACGCGGTGGGCTCTCACCTCAGACTTACATCCAACTTATACTGCAAAAATAAATAGCTAAATCGGATCAATATTATTATTTGCGTAGCCCGATGGTTCATGCTACCAAGGAATGCTATAGCCCAGATGTTAAAGGATCTCCATGGCACGTTCGCCCGCGGGAGCTCTCCCTGCACGCGTCCGATCCCTTCCACATCCAGATAGCAAGAAAAAACATCCGGGATGCTGGACTCCCAGCATCCTCCTCACTTCTCTCCGGAAGTGCCCAGAGATGGCACACTATAGCACGATCTCCATAGGTTAGCACTGTACCTACCGAGAGCATTCCTAAACTCATTGAAATGATTGTTCCATCTGAGAAATCACATTATCCCAGTCTCTACTTACACAACTTCATCGCGCTCGGCGATTCTTGAGACTGTACATATCTCTTGGCAACTAACAAGAAGGAAAAGTTACAAGATGGCTTCCCCCCTTCAATGAAAACAATAACAAATGATTCCACATACACAATTACACTTTCCTTAGCTCTGAATAGTCTCGCCTGTCACACATTACACTCAAATTGTTAACAGAAATTGCTCGTATTTATGGTTCAGCCCACTGCTAGTAAAATAATAGGTTTAACACATAAGTTATTGTGGAAATTACGTCTCGCTTAACTGAAAGTGTTCTGCTGTACGCCTGCCTTGGTCTACATCAACATTGAGGTGTTCAGTCCCTGCTCTGCAACTTAGATACTACTCACATGTCCTTTCTTAATTCTAACTCCCGGTGATCTCGACGCACTACACTCGGCAAGCCAGGTTCCCCAAGCACCGGGCGACATCTAACCTACACCTTTCCATTATAGCTAGTGCTCCACGAAGCATCTCGAGATCCCATTAGACTTATGCCGACGCCGAAAAACCACGTATAAACGTATTTCAAAGTTACAGAAGTTAAGATTATGGTTACGTTACGCTTATGCCAACACAAAGCCACAATTCCGCACAACAAACAAATTTGGAAAATTTAAATAGGGTGTGTAGGCCAAGTACCGTACATCCCATAACATACCAATACCATATTTTAATATTGAGTGGAAATATGCAAAATACATAACCACTAAGGAGGTAATATCAAGTTTATTTTACAAGCAGCTAAGAATGTAATATGTACTGCTTAGTTTAGGTAATGTCCTTTCAATGTTAGATTTACAATATAGTTTTTCAGTAATATTTACACCAAGAAATTTATTGTAATGTGTTTGTTTAAATTAATTACCTACACAGTTCAGTTTAGGTTCATTGGCTGTTTTATTTTTTAGTTACAAATTGAATGAAAGTAGTTTTATCTATGTTTGCAGTCAATTTATTTTCACAAAACCATTCATCTAAAGCTTTCGAAGGATGAAGGTTATTTTTACTAGCTGAGATTTAGATATGTGTTTTAAAAATACTAGTATCATCAGTGAAAAGAATAGCAATTTCTAATATCTGTACAGCTTTAGGAAGGCCATATATATATAGACACATGCCCATGTTCGTCGCCCTGTTGCGACTTTCCCGGTTGGAGTTTTTTAAAGAAAACCTTTAGCTATCGTGTTATTGAGATATGGAGGACATTGCTACAACACATTTGATGACTTTTCACCCCCAAAGCATAACGACGATACCTCACTAGGTTAATGAGAAATTGAGGCTATACATTTTAACTCTTTCCATCCCTTAGTGGATGCCTATGCCGTAAGGGGAAGCCACTATTAAATTTTTCATCCTTTAAATAGGAAATTAATTTGTCTGCCAGCTGTCAGTAATATGTACAAATACCTATAATATCACAGCAGTTTCCTGTCGCTTTGTCTTACACAGGATTCGAACCTAAAACTCCATACAAGTGTTTTAAACAACTACGCCAAGATAGGTACAGGTGATTCGGGATAAAGTGAGCACTCAAAACAGCCCTGATTAAATATCTATTTTCTGCTGGTTTATATCTTTTTGCTGCATGTAAATGTAAACATTGCCACATGCTTTTATTTACATACACTTGTACAATGTTTATATTTACATTACACTGCTCCAATAAATATTATCTACAATATATACTCTTTAAATGCACAGGTGCTGAATATATGCTATACTCAGTAGTAATCTTAGTTGTAAATACCTATGAGTAAACGTCTTATAACACTGGTTTCTCTGCATCGACTCAAATTGATGCAACACTGACTATTGCCATTACGAATCTCATAAATGTGTGCATTGTATATTAAATTGTAATTCAAAACTGCCATTAAAAACATACATGACACGCAATTCAAGAGTTTGAGTTCTTTTCAGCGTACTGCTATAAACGACAACATACTTAACTGAAACAATAAATAACGTATTTTCTTAATGTGTGAAACAAAAAATAATGCTATTTTTAATTCCAGATACTCAAGTCTGGCAATCGCATAACAGCAAATTACAGATTACCAATAACTTTACATCATTTAGTAATGTCACTTATACTATTCTATTGAATGTGTTTATCTGGAAACCCATATTTATCACACTACGGACAAATACACTTAATTACTCAACTTGCTTCCAAGTGAAGCGTTAAAAACCTGTTGGTGGAATTTTGAACTACGTCTGTAGTGCGGAGCTATAGCTGCAATAGGCATATTTTAATGGTTGAATTGTTCACAAGCTGTTAGCAAGCGTTTGTAAAGACTGTTTGTAGTTACAAGAGATTGCTAAAATGCAATCATTTAATGAACAAAAGTGGCTACCATCATGGAGTTACGAAATTATGTTGCTGCTAATACTTTATCAGCAATAGAATTGAACTGTATAAGGCAAAACGCATCTTCATGAATATGTCTGTTGGAAAATAGACTGCTGTCAGTATTTAGTTATACTATCAGAGTAATGTCGGTAATACATTCTTGCGCACCAGAGTTGACATTCTTATGATTCAAAAAGGTTGTCTCTGGGCGGCTGCTATGACACAATTTTTGTCACTTCAATTTTAGTAATTGTTTTCTGAAACTTAACCCCGCCATAAATTGAGGACTTTTTTGTATTTATTTATAAAGCAGTTGGTACGCTTCTGAAAATTCCCAAATTTGGATACATTAACTTTTTTTGTAAGGAAATTTTGACAAACATAAAGTGTACAACACACATCATATTTTGAAAGCTTATTTTTTTACTGTCTGTAAGGCAAAATGCTAATAACAGTAACATAATTACAGTAAAAAATGATACTTTGTGTTGGTTGTTTATCTCTTTTAATGTGACATGGAAAGATCAGTTTAACATATAGTTAAAATATCACGAATATCAGATTGTTGAAGTTGTTTTCTTTTTTATAAATGTATGTACTGTAATATGTGTTTCATGAATGATGTAATATTTTATCGAGTGAAATATGTTTACAGCCTGATGATTCTATTTCAGACGTTTGATGAGTGTGTGGAGCTGGCACAATCAGACTGTGATCCCAACAACATGTGGTTGCAGATTCCATTCTTCTGTGGCCATTCAGCTGATTGTTGGTCAGTGTTGTGTCATCATAGTCTTATAACTTGTTGAGGGGTCAAAAGCTGCCCCAGGAATACAATTTTTCAAATAATATTGTCCTGCTGCTAGTAGTCTCTGAAGTATATTGAACATTCAATTCCTCCAACTGTTACAATGATTAGTTGACAGAGTTGTGAATGTATGGCAAGAACATATTATAATCAACTTCCATGCTTTTGAAAAAAAAAATGTCTACTCTCTGGACAAGTTGGTAATACAAATTAAACAAAATTTTTTCGACACAGCTACTGTAGCGCTTGAAAATTAACACACATGCTCTCTCTTTTTTCTCTTTTACTTTCTCTATTTTACTGTCTATCTCTTTCTCTCTCGCCTGTTTGCATCTTGACAAATTTTGTATGCTCTGACTATCCATTCATTTCCATTTAGGTAAAAACTACAGTGCTTTTGTTTCTCATTCAAGTACAATATCTGTCTTATTGACCTAGCAACTGCAATTAAGGGAGAACACCCGAGATTTGATATGTCGGGGAAATTTTCTGTTTAAAAAATATGAAAAGCAGAATAGTTGTTGATAGTGAGAAATCTATATACCTTCCTTGTTGTCTAGAAACATGTATGAATAAAATTGCATTGGTGATTTTTTTTATATTGGTTTTTAAAATAAGCCATGCAAATAACATTTTATCTGATAGGTAGCCATTATTCCGAAATTCCTCGATTTGATACTCTGTATTCCCCGATTTGATAGTGTACGTACAGTCAGCACAATTTTCAGTAATAATTTCAATAATTGTTGTAATGTGTAGTGTAATTGTTAGAGAACCTTCGTTAAGGTTTTCCATTGTAATTTACTACCAACACATAAAGGAAAAAAGAACAGCACTTTAATCTAAAAAAGTTAAATCTGTAATTTCTTTGAATAGATAAAAATATGAAAGGAAAAAACAAATTATTTTTATGTAATCATACCTTTTTTTGGATCATAATATATTTAATACACATAACATTATTTTTTCACTATAGAATGGAAGGATATATGGTTACTTTTGTATTCTTCAATTCAGTGTCCCCTTTTAAAATTTCTATGTCTTTGTTTTTCCATAAATACAGTATCCATGTTAAGCAATTGTTTTTGAGCTATAAAACAGACCAAAATACAAAATAAGTTCATATTGCTCAATACAGAGCTTAAAAAATAAAGTTACTTGCTTCACTCCTACTAGAAATGATAATGCTTCTCGTAAATAGTACAGTAAATAAAAAAAATTGTCTGCCTCATAACAACTATGTATTGATTGCTTCTAGGGAGGTTGGAAATGAATGGGCACTGAGTGAAGCAAAAAGGAATCTGATGGAACATTACTTCCTTGTTGGAGTCACAGAGGAGCTAGGTGATTTTATAAAAGTTTTAGAAGCTACGATTCCAAGTTTCTTCCAAGGAGCATCTTTACATTACGAAACAAGTGAGTTTACATGTTACAGAAGTGATGTACAGTTTTGTATCATGATCTGTAGTACATCATTTATTCATGCTATCAGTTCAGTTATAAAAATAAGAGCTACAGCCCCTCACAAAGTTTGGTCATTTAACCTGAAGTGTGTTGTGAGATGGGGATTAGCCCATGTTACGTGTGTGTGTGTGTGTGTGTGTGTGT
>PNEQ01040847.1:0-16780 GCA_003012365.1 Medauroidea extradentata | reverse complement strand
GCCGACAAACTACGCAGTACTTCATATGTTTCTTTACCAATTGAAGAAATTAAAATCGCCCGACGTTTCGCCTTCTCACCATCAGTGTCCCCGACACCGTTCGCGATAAATAACTGTTCCAATCTTTCCAAATAAGACTCCCACGAGTCTTCCCCTGGCACGAACTTTTCTGTCTTAAAACCCGACATGTTCGCGCTTAAATAGACGACAATCCCATCCTCGTCGCCACTGTACAATCTTTATTTGACACTTACTACTACAAATAGCATACATGCGTCACAAACTACTGGTCGCCATCTTTTTCTGCTGTGGTTGCACACTCTGTATGCAGTTGTGCCAACCATGCAACATAAACAATACCACAGTTTGGTAGTGTCAATATGAACTGTCCTGCTTTCACTTGTTAAAAGAATGATTTATAAACATTATAGTGTATATATCATTAAATGACATGATGGTAATTATATTTCATAGCATTTAGTTATTAAAACGGAAAACGTAATAAAGCTCAAATAAACACAACGTATAGTAGTAATATCACAGGCACAAAACAGCCTATCGTGTCCAAGGGCACGAGAAATCGGTGGCAAAAAAGTTACGGCGTGCACATGATGAAAAATGAGTGAGCGAACTGCCTTATTGGAGTGGTTGGCCGGTGGTGGCAAAGACACGGGCGGATCGCTGACCGGCCGGGGGGTGGGAAGGGGCGTTTGGGCCGGCCGGCCGGCTGGCCATTGCGTCGCGCGGGAGGAAGTGGCAGCAACGTATATTTTTAGAACAAACATGCCGTGTGCGGTAGTACAGATTTCAAGAAACTACTGCAACCATTTGTGGCCATAATGAAATAATGTAACATATTTTTGTGCTATATTCTTTGAATTAAAAATTTTTAAGCAATTTTTTTTTTAATTTTTTAATTTTTCACGGTTTTTACAAAAAAGGGGGTCGTATAATCGAGAGTTTACTGTACAAAATTGTACTGCCACAAACATTAAAATTTATCAACTTTACTAACTCTATCAAAAATTCTACTACCAAGTGAGGAGCTACATTAATTAAAGAAGGAATTAATAATTTATCAGGCAGTAGGGGACATGTTTACAGAATATCACTCTTATACCAATAAAGAAATACCTCCTAACTTTACAATTTGGATGCACTAACCAGGCAATTCTATCATTAAATATTGCATACCCATAATTCATCTTGGAAGGAACACATTGTTCAGTCTGGCTTTGTATCTACAGTGAAATTTCATTTTAAAGAACTTCAGTATAAAGAATTTCTCACTTAAAAGTATAAATTAAAATACCCCTTGAAATTAAAGTAATGTAAAATGTGTTCAGTTGAAAGAAGTTTCGGTATTAAGAACATAATTTTCTAGATTTTTTTTCATGTTCATTGTAATGAGATTTTACTGTAAATCTTGTAACATTGTAGGTTTTGCACGTCTTGTGGGAGTATGAGATAAATGTATTTGTTTATTTTTTATTTTTTTTCATTCACTTATTTGTATTTCTGATTATATTTTAATTTCATGTATACACGCTAATGTTAATTTTAACGAGATCTGGAGAATTTGTTTAACTCCAGGAACAAATTCAATTGATTATTCATGTTTTTATATCATGTGGGTATGTATTGTGTTGCTTTGAAAACTCTAGGAAAAAGCATACATTTTTTTTGTGTGGGCACGATAGTTTAGCTTTATCCAGTTATGGCCGGTTGGCAACAAGCCGAGGTCTCTGGAAGTATTGCGCAACTAGCTTTGCAAGATGCCCAATAGCGCAGAGGCGTGTTATTCATTTTGAGTGGCCAATGGGAACGCAGTAGTGAAGGTCAGGCGAGAGGGACGCTAGCAGCGACGCGCTTGGTTTTGGTAGAGTTGTTCCCCGACCCTCGGGAAGGGATGTCCGGATTCTGATAGGGTGTAACCTCGGTCCATGTATTTGAAAATCATGAAGAAATCAGTGGAGAACATAATGAAGAAACTAGTGTAGGGCAGGAGCCCAGGCATGTAGAGAAAGTAATTGGAGTGGCAACTTAACATGCACAGGTAACGCCCGCGGTCGTTATTTCTTTCAAACCGATTTTGGATTTGTTTGAACTATATAAAACTGTTTTTCCACCTGTGTATGTGGCCATTAGGGCGTCTGGGCATGGTTTTCAACACCCAGTATTAGTCTTTTGTTTATTAAGATGTGGGAACTTTATGATCCTAGTTTGGACTTCATCTGTGCTAAATAGATTCTCTTCAGTTTCTTTCAAGGTGTTTTTTCAGCCTATTCTTTAAATTGCAAGTTCCTTAGTGTCCCAAGCAATTGATTTGTGTAGTGCAATGCTGTGAAGGAATTGTGAAACTTTGTTCGACACTTTCTAAAATAAATCAAGAATACAAGTCAAACTATTTTAATTTCTTTCATAATAATGCCTAGTTTTGGTTAAAACAGTAGCCTTATTGTATAACATCCAAATTCACCTCACCTAAATTTTAATTGCACAACCTAAGTTTATCACAAGAAAATTGGTAAAAGTACATGTACGAGTTTGGTCTGCGACAATGGGTGGCACGAGTGCAGCAAGAGTATGAGTACGAAATTCGACAGTGAGAGCTAGTGCAGTGTGCGACAACTGTCGGCCCAAGTAGGGTACAGGTACAATGTCGTAGTCCGGTGTGCGACAATCTAGTTTCAAAAGCAGAGTAGCGCAGAGTATCTTTGGTACACTTTTGCCCAAAGGGTTAGAAAGGTGCCCACCAGATAGGTCACCATTTGTAGTGTACCACAGAACCAAGATCAAAACTGTTAACTCAAAATTAAACACAAACCTCTGAGAAAGAAAATTTTGGAACACAATTTTTAGTTTTTTTCAAATATTATTAGAGCTAGTAAGAATTTCATATACCTTTTTCTTTTCTCGTTAGGTCCACATTCAAATAAATACAAATTACCATATGAAAATTTTGTTACAATATTTGTACAATATCTTTCTGCCCACTGGCTAGTTTATATTTAAAAAATTCAAAGCCAACATGGCTTCTGGACACAGTATTTATATGGTTGTTTAAAAGAGTAAGTAGCTTGAATATAAAAATATTGCTTTTATGACAGCAATAGAATTTCCCATAATATAATAATCTGTAACAATTCTAACGATGACAATCTATCTCTGAACAATTTATCGTGTGATTTTTTTACAATATAGTTTATTTAGTGATGGACATACATTTCTGTAATATTAATAAAGCCAATATGGCATATTTTTCCGACATGAAAAATCTTTTTAATATGCAGACAGAATGTTGAAGTACTCACGAGCTGGTACTTCTTGATAGAAGCACACAATGAAAGAGACGAACACAAAGTTGCGCAGTTGCACAACATTTCGCCGACCTAAGTCGGTTTCATCTCGCCTGGCTTTGCGTCCGTCTCTTTCACCATGTGCTTCTGTCGAGATGTACCAGCCTGTGAGTACTTCCACATTCTGTCTAGATATCTAATTAATTGATTAACCTAGCGACCTAGCTTCATTATATGAAAACATTTTTGGTTAGATTACAATAATAAGTTTCATTATCATGGCATCTCAGGAAAGAAATTATTAAATCAACAAAACTGCCGACCTAATCACTCGTTTACTAAGACCCTAGCATTTAACTAATGTTATTACAAGCAACATCTAATTTTTCTACATGAAGCCCACCCAGGTATAGATTCATTCCTTTGCATTCTAAGTTGAGCAGAAATACCCATATTTAACTTTATTCCTAGCATCACCATCTCTGATGCATTTTCACCAAATCCCCGTATTTATACATAATTTTCTCCCCCCTCCAGTCTAGCAGCACCATCACAAATCCCTGGCGGGAGAAAAACACTAGTCCTGGAAACAAATGGTGGCGAAAGTCTCAACTTCGGCGGAAACCGACACACAGCACTAGAAGTATAAAACTTCCTTCTATATGACGTAATAGCAGGGGCTGCCACTTCCTGGAAGAGCCGCAAGAGGGGCGTGTCATACTGCCAAATGCACCGGCTAAGCCATTCACATCCCACCTGGCCAATCAAGGCTGTTCAGGATAAACTCAGCACTGCTTACAATTTTCAATCCGGCCGTAATGCTGTCATATTTAATATACGGTATTAGATACGGGAACTTCCATGTAACTAAAAGCTAATGTAAATATTTCACAGCTCTCAAAAGTTTACTTCTTTAGCCCTAAGAAATAAATTCTATTTAATTATTGTAAGTGGTGGGAAGTGCTTACTTTAAAGTGAACTGCTTAAGTGATGTTGGTTGATAATGCAGAAAAATATGTGTAAAACCATTCAAACCTTAAACACCGGCATGTGCTTTTTTTTTTGGTTGGGAATATTTTCCAATTATTATGAAAATTTTCTGATCGAATGTGAATATTTTTGAATTATAATAGTTTCAGAATAACAGTAACTTGTAGATATGTGCAACAATTTTGTAATCAAGATTTTAATAAAACTGTTACTTTAGGCCTACTGATCAGACTCTACATTTGAATGCGCTTTTAAGGACGCAGCAGTTAAATTGAGATTTGTTATTTTTTATTTGCTTTCAAAACATGACAATGTATTCAAAAATTATTTCTTATTTCAACAATTTTAAAGAAGTGTACATAAAAAACAGTTGTAAAGAAATTACAGTGGAACCCCTTTTAAATTCCTAGATGTTACTTTTTCCCTTATTTTACATCTCTTTCCTCTGGTCTCTTGCAAATCTCACACAGCATAAATTTCCCTCTATTTACACTTTCCTGCATTCACCTGTTTTTAGCAGGTCCCTTAAATTATGTAAAAAGAGTGGTTTCATTGTAACATTACATATTGCATACCTTAGGTAAATTTTGATTCCTTTACATTCCGACATTCACATACATCTTGAATGTGTAGAAAGTCAAGAAACGAAAGTAACTAAACATTTTATGTGTTCAAAGTGCAGAAAATAATATGTAAGTTAAACTAGTTTGGTTCAGTGCTCCTAAATTGGGCTATGAATACCAGAACAAATAACTTCTGTTGAAAAATATGCAAGTCAAAATGTTAGTTACTATTATAGGTAATTATTATCATCTTCTACCAGCTAATTATTTCAGCAAATGTATATCAATGTATCTGTGTGAGTATATCTATGATCACAAATGCAACATTTTATAACTCACATCATGGCTCCTCACATAAAATATAAGTGTTGAAAATATCCATGAATGTCAGTTATTTTCCGTATATGTTTTAATCTTTAAATATTTACAAAAACAGATTAAATCCTTAAAAATGTTTTGTATTTTGCAAGTTATGATTACGAAGTCCCAAAATTGCCTATAAGTAGCCAGGTTAAATATCTGGAAATGCTGTATTAAGAAACTGTATTCGAGCACCGCAAATATTCACTTTTTTTCAGAAGTTGATATTCACATTTGTAAATGATATTCACAACTATTTGTATATTAGAATATTCACACATTCTGGTTAAATGGTATGAGTTATTGTGAACAAAATATCTTGATGAATATTATTTGTCTTACACTATAATTAATCATCATCCATGTTTGTTGCATGGCTGTACTGTGTGATGTAGAGAAACTTTCTTTTTAAAGAGATTACCTCTCTGGCAGTACATACAGAAACTGTAATGAATATGATGAAATTCCTTTCAAACTGACTGCATGGAATTGGGAAGTTACCTATTTTTATTTAAAAGTATGTTTAATTTAATGAGTTACGGTACCACATTCTTTATTTGCGTCCGTATGACCCGAGAAAAACGTAAATGAAGTGTGTGTTAGTTGTAGGTCAGTAAAAATTAGTGCAGCCATGTTGATGTCCCTGTGACGTCATTGGACTTGTTTCTGCTTGCTTATTTATTCTTAACTCTACAGCAACTTATGTTTAGTTTGTGAAATTACGTTAAATTCAGTCGTCGTGTGTGGTAAAACAGGTGTAGATGGGACTCCGAACGATAGTCATCAGTGTGTACAGTAGCTCCTTTGTGCAGCAATACAGTTAAATTTACTTCAAACACAATGTTTACTACAGCGCAGTGTGACGATACGAGATGAACTGCATCGTTTCTAAAAAACTTAACCTGAAAGTGTCTGTTATTAGCGACAAAAGTATAGTTTATGAATGCGATGGTTATTTTAGCGTATTGCGTACCATATGACATGGTGAGCATAAAATAAATAAGTTCTTTTAAGTTAAAGAGTTGCGACCAAGTCTCGACATCCATTCAATTTAATGTGTTTTGCTGTTCCACTGTGTGACCGCCCAGCCTAGAAAACACCTTAGCCAATAGGCGAGTTCAAGGCACTTGTGATTGGCCAATAATTCGAGAGGTGGGCTGGGTTTTGCAAAATGTGTCAATAGATGGCAGCACTGGTTTGCTAGGTAAGTTTCGCGATCGATCGTAAGCAGTGCAACAATAATTGCAAAGAAAAATTTATTTTTAATAGATATATTAATGTGTTATACCATTACTTTCCCAATTTGCGCAATCGAAACGCTAGATCACCAGTCTGTAAGAGCCAACAGGTTTGCTTAAACACCTTCAAACTGTTGACTTGGTAGGTTAATTTTTTACACATGCATCCTTCATTCAATTTTCTTTAAATCAAAATTTATTATTCTTTAGCGGATTTGACACAATAAAATGGATTCGTAATAAGTTATCATTGCTCCAGAATTTGAATTAAACTGAGGTAAACTCAAACAGACAACTAAAATGTCACTATGTGCAAGAGCTAACTTGCTGTCTTCATGCCTCTCAACTCACTCAGTACCAGTGAAATCTTCGTTATTAACTAAGAAAATCTTTAACTGTAACTGTGCATGCATTGACATCAAGCAAATTTTATGAGTTAGGTTTTAACGAGGGTTTTAAGTAACCTGGCGCATTAAATTTGCCCAGTTTCTTAAGTTGTCGTAAGATTACAAAACCTAATATAATTCCTTGCTTGTGGGCAGCAAACAAAAACAATGGTCCAATTTTGTCATACGCATGTTAGTTAATAAGAATGTGTTTTCAGTGTTACTGCTGCATTTGGAAATATGGCATTTTCGAAGCTCAATAACTTGAAAATTAAATACGCACTGTATTATTACTTTATGTAGTTGCATTTGCTGCTTTAATATTTGGTAAGAATCATGTAAATATTAAATTGTTTTTCTAGGTGCTACCCCCATTGTCACCTTTGTCAAAGTGTTTTTGTCATGCTGTTACTGTTCTACATCTGCATACAATGTAATAAAGATATTTGTTAGTAATGTGTACTGTACTTATAGTGGGTGTAAATACCGTAAGTATACTGCTGTATTTTACCTTTGTGTTTGTACTTGATATCGATTGTATGTTTGTTTCAGGTCTTAAAGTCTGGGAAAACATACGAAGATCTCAATGAAGTTGCAAAGTTGTTTGATATTCACAGGGAGTGAATTCAGCTAAGAATTAGCTAGAGAAATTGTTATTGAAACGACTCAAATTAGTTACACCAGAGATGTATTTGTACAGATATATTTTACCAGAAAATAATGTGTGTACATAACTGTGAAGTTTCTGAGATAAAATATTAACTGTTACTTTTGTAACCCATAAGATACATGACACTTAAAACTAAAGCAGATTTTCATTTTGTAATTACAATTGACCTTATAAACAATAACCGTGTTTGTTATTCAGCCCAAAAAATATTGATCCCAATATAGTAACCTTTTGAAAACATTTCAGTGTGTCTGCAAACACCGTAAAAATTATTTTAGTAACTTTTATGGTTACCACATATACTCGTGAATAGTGCGTACCACAATTTTTGCAACAAATTACAGGGAAAAAATTTTAGTGCCACGCTAGTATGTAAAAAAAACACACATGGACGAGCCGAGCGAGACGGTGAAGCAGCTTGAGGGAGGCTACTATGGCATGGTCAAGGAGGGGGGAAGATAGGAAACGTGGCTGGCAATGATAACATTCACATTGGTCAAGAGTGTAATGGCAGACGGGGTATGGGAGATGCAAAGCAAAGTGGCTGACATCTGGTAGTGAACTTCTGAACCTTCAGAATGGTGGTACTGACTGCAGACACTATATTGTACACGTGTGTAACAAAGCAATTTCAAGTCTATAAATAAATACTGGGTGGCAAAATTACTGTTCTCCGTTGCAAAAATAAAAGAGTTTTGTTAAAAATATGTTTTGCAATATTGATAGGTAACTATGTAAAAATATTGTTACGAGTGTTATCATTTTCACACATCGTAACTTGTACCAAATTAATATTTGTATTTTGTTTTCCAGTTTCCATATGTATTAAACACGTTGTTTTCATTTGAGCTGGTTTATTTAGAACTAACGAGGTTAGGTTGAAATGATATAGTCGTAGATGTGTCTATGCAATTGTAAGCGTTACAATATATACTTTGCATGCAAGTTTTATTTAAAATAATTTTCCATTTCTATGTTTATTTTTGAAAAGTAAATTTTTCTTACAAAAAATGTTACAAAAAATTTTTCGAAGCTACTTTACAGAATGTTTCTTAAATATCTAGTTAACTTGAAAATTACAAGCTCATACTATACCTTTTTTATATAAAGTATTAGTCTGCATGCAGATAATATTAGTAATATATGTTGTAACAACAGCATGAACTAACCTTCAAGCAATATGTAACCTATAAGTATTCTGATCAAATAGTTTTCGTGCGCACGAATTTTAATTAATTTTGTAGTTTGCTAAAAAGATTATATTTTTATTTTTCTTGTAAATTGTATTTTCGGCATGACAAAATCGTTTAGTGATACACACTCTCCATGCAGCTTTATTTCTGTCACTTCTAATACACACTTCAGTGAAAAAAATTTAATATATTAAACAATTTATTACATATTTCGCATTAAATAGTTCGTCGTGATCATTATTAGTGTTGCATACTTAAATTACACCCTGCATTAAATCCACACGAGCCCTCAAAAATTAAAGTAAACTTGCATCTCTATTGCCACGCATAAGGAAAATACATTTCTATCACCATTCCGACCGTCTGCAAGGCACGACGGTGCTGCTCCTAGCGTTGCTTTGCATCTCCCATAGGTGTGCCAGGAAGAGGGGTGTGTGCTTGTTTCTCTGCCAGGTCGCTTACTGCCTACCAGCCCTCACCTCACGCGTGAGTGTGCCTGAGCAACATTCCCTCCCTCTTTTGCTCTGCTGTGCCAGCCGCTTCCAGCATGTCTCCACTCTTTCACTCAACTCTGAGATAACACGCAGTGACAGCAGCAAGCTTGCCTTTTTTATCTCTTCTGGTGGGTTGGAGGGGGGAAGGGAAAAACAGAATGACACTCTTTTTTTTCTTCCTTCGTTTCCCATGGAACGGACGTCAAAGATCTTTCCCAGGTGGAGGATTGGGAAGGGGGGACAAAAGACAAAATTACACCCTTTCTCTTTCTTCCCCCCCCCCCCCAATGGACTGATAGCTAATCATGAGACATCGAAATTAACTTATCATATTGCTTCTGCCCGCCAGCCACAAAGTTTTGCTTCTGCCCGTCAAATTGCCAAGCAGCACACTTTGTAACAAACAGCTTAAAAGTACCTGTGTAAAAGCTAGTAAACTTCTGTCCATCAGACAAGTTTTAACCTGCGTATTGTGTAAACACTGAGTAGCACTTTGAACAGGAACATGGATATAGACAAACAAAAAAATTTAGGTTTTAGCAATGACGGTTACAACATATCAAGGGCGGAGGGGAAGGGGGAGAAAAAAGAAAGGAAGAGGAGTAATGATGGAGGAACCTGGTAGTGAGAACATTCTCTCTCTGCCTCCCACAGTTGACACCAGTCAGTTTTTAGGACTATAACTTCGCCTTCTCACCCCCCCCCCCCCAAATCGACTGACCGCCAGCCTTTTTTTCTCTGTGCCTTGACACCCTTTAGTTTATGATTTTAACTTATCCATCTCGCACCTCTCACTCTCTCTTCGCTACCGGCCACCTGCCTTTTTTCATGGTTTTTTTCTATTTTCCGTGTGTAGTACTCACCCCTGAATTTTTATCAGATGTTTTGGAAGTGCGTGCTATACACAGTACTTTTTGGGGATTATTTGCTTAAAAAATTATGTACATATTGGGGGTTGACATTACAGAGTCAAATTATTTTATTTTTTTGTGTGTGTACTTATTGTACAGCCTGCTTCAAACAAAAACATAACAGTCATGAAAATTACTATGAGAATATTGTATTGTTTGTTATATACATGTATAAAGCCCGGTACACACTGACATCTTTCTTGTACAAGACGGTGAACACTTTCTTGTTAACCTCTACTTGCAGCGAACTTGTATCGTGTGAACGGCCACCAAGCATACTAGTGACTAGCATACAACTAGCGTACAAGGATTTGTATACTAGCTAGTGCGGGATAGGGACGGTTCTATTTTTCGTTATCTTTCTTGTACTAGTTGAACGTAAACAAACAATTTTTATGCATGCACGAATTTTTCTGAACAAAATAGCTTACAAATACGAAACATTTTGAAATAAATAAGAATCTTTGCTGAACAAAAGATGCTATTAACGGAATATTTGCTGATAGTGCATCATTTCATTTTACATTTGGATATAATAAACTGGAGACAGAACTTCCATTTTTAAACTTAAAGCATATTTTTGGTGCAGGTACGATAAACATTGCACTTAGCCTATTACCTCCAATACTCGAAATACCGTCTTAAAATCTGCATTCTAAATTTAATGCAGTACACCAGATTGTACATGAAAGTTGGCCACGTGAACTAAACAATTAATTTGGTAGGGTACTAGCTAGAACACTAGCTAGTGTTCTCTTTCTTGTACATATTTGATGCTCACTTTCATGTACAAGAAAGATGCCCGTGTGTACTGGGCTTAAGGCTATGCAGTTATGGGATGAAAATAAATTTTGCTTATCTTAATATTTTCAATTACAGGGGGAAAGTATTTCAGTCAACTTTTTCTGTTTTATAAATAACAAAACCAATAAAATAAGAATGACACTATTCATGTGCATACCTCAAAATTCAACAATGACCTACAAGATTTACAATGACATTGTAACCCGAAAATTCTTGCCGCAGTAAGATGCTATACAGTGAAATCTCAGTATAAAGTATTTCACGCTGTAAAGTACATTTATTGGAACCCGTACAGAAAATTTTCCATTAAATAACTGTTCAGTATAAAGACTATAAAGTATTTTCAGTATTAAGTGAAAAATCTCAAGTTACCTTCATGTACTTTGTAACGAGATTTAACTGTAATAATTAAAAAATTTCAAAATGTTTACAGTAAACATTTTCTGGTCCCATGACATTACCTTAAATTGGTATTCTACTCTATTTACCCTAGACTAAGCTCTTGGCAATTCATTCTAAACATGAGCTACATTAATTCTCCGTTAACATTTTGTAAACAACCGAAAAAGCTAAATCTGGAACTAAGTTAAATTTTCATTGCAAATTAAGTAAAGGTATTGTTTTCAATAAAAATAAAACACGACTAATTAATACAACCTAATATGTTGTAGGCAACCAAAAATGCTAGAGTTGTACCAAAAGTAATTCAAAATGTTTAGTTCTTTTAACGGAAAATTATAATATGCGACCATCTTGGGCTAGGCAAAACCGAATAAGGCCTAATATTTTAGTAGGCCTACTTTTCTAAGCCAATTAATTTTTATATATGTGCATGTGAAATACAAACAAGCCTAACACAAAAAAAAATTAATAGTAAACATAGCTTATTTGCTTACCGGACAACCCAAAAATAAACTATGGATGTTTCTCTTGTAAACACTAGTATCCATGATACTTAACATTCATTCCAGAACTATTTCAAAATTCACAGCATTTGTAACATTGCACGCCTAAGGGATATCAGCCTTATGAAGGACATTTTTATGTAATTTTTTTTTATTATTTTAAACTCCAAAGGTGACAGTGTATTGGGGGAAGGAATAGTATATAATTTTTTGATATAAGAAATTAAAAATTCAGTTAGGGAACTATAAATTTAATTATAGCCACATGGCTGAAGGGCGATGGCAGCATAGCTTTGTTTGAACAAGGGGACCCAATGTATACCATATTTGGTCGGGGGTAGAGGCGTCAAATTCTTTTCATGTTTATTTCTTGTTTGGCCTCTGCCGTATTAGGAAGCGTGGTAAACCATTGGCTGACACTGTAGTTGTATCGTATTGTTGGTGAATGGTTGGGGGGCCTGTAATACAGATTTTTACGCCTTACTATGCAACAAGCGAGGGCCAAGCCTGTGATTGGCTAGCTGAAAAGTGCACAGTAGTGGTCACAGGGTCAGGTGAAAAGACCATGACCATCGCAGAGAGAGAGAGAGAGAGAAATTGTCGCGTCGTGGACGGGGATGGTCGCGCCAATGGGCTGCGGCCCCGTTTCCCCGATGATAGACTTGCAACTGGAGGAATGTTTTTTTTTTTTTTTTTGTTATACAATCGTGAAAAAACAGAATAAAATCTGTAACTAACTAAAACTCTTTTATTTCAAGAGTAACATAAAACTGGTCCTGTAATATTACCGGCGGAGCTAGTCATGGCAAAAAATAACTTGAACATTTAGTAAAAGTGCAGGTAGTTCATCATTGAATTTAGCCAGCTCGCGAGGGCGTGGCTGGAGGTGTAGCTGTCCGACTCCAGTTCCAAGGTGAAGCAACCCGAGAGGAGCGCGACGTCACACACTGTTTTAAAAACACGCAATACTCAGATTTACAATCAGCAAAAATAAAAGTGCTCACATAAAAAGGAATGATAAACGAATTGTTAAGAAAACATGCTCAAACTTCTGCAACAAATCTTACAACTTGCCGAATCACAAAACAACCGACATTATTTGGCACGAGTGCACGACTGATGCCATTACATCAAACAAAAGCTACGCAGCTTAAGCGCGGCGCGCGCTAGTGCACTGTTGTGCCATAATATTTCCATCAATAGCAGATAGAGCGTAGCACGTCAGTGTCTTTATTTTTACCAACAAGAGAAATTATGAACACTCGCGTGTCTGACAGATGACAGAATCAAATGCCTGGGAATATTTTTGTGAACTTTTTCGGCATTCGTGACTTTTCCGGGACGTTCGTGACCTAGTAGACACCCAATTAAGATATGCTGTCCACCAATCCCGTAGTTCGACGACGAAATTATCACTTTTCTGCTTAAGTTAAATATGTGCTATTTGTTTGCTGTCATATTCGCATCTCTCCCAGCATCCCACATCCTCTACTGTGTGCATCATATCCCTTCCCCACCCCCGAAAACATGGCGTGACAAATTACCCTCAGCCAATCATAAAGAGGCACTTTGCCGCCTGCAAATGCGTAAGTCTGCTATTAAAGGTCTACATATTTATTGCAGAAAATAAAGTTATACTTTTTCACATCATTAAATTACATAACCTAAATTACATTCTGAGTATTGAATACTATTTGCATCTCTTTCATTAATACGTTATTACATTAAGTACCTAGTTACCAGGGGGCTGGGGAAGGAGGGGGAAGAAAGTGGGGAGGGAGAGAGAGCGAAAGAAGTAGGAGGATGGGGAGGGCAAGGGCTATTCTGGAGGCTCGTAACGCCCACATGTGACGTTGCAGCAGGCCTTCTAGGTTGCCAGTCTGCCAGACACTTGCTGACAAAAACTATTATTAACATACCTGAATTTACACTGATTACGTCGCCATATTTGATTAAGTGCCGCTTGGCAGGTTGAATTGATACCAAACAAGACATATTTACTGCAAGATTTGTGATAGCAATAGTTTTGATTATGTGTTTTTATAATTGCCATAGAGAGCATGTCACATACTCTCTGATGTTTTGACGAGTATGTTGTACCTATATGTAAATGACAACTGCAAGGTAATAAATATTAATGTTGATGCCACTTTCTTGTAACCAACTATTGCCTTTACAGAATAACACAACACTACAGTAGAATCCCATTGTTACGACCCCCTCATGGTTTCCGGGAAAAGTTGTAAAAATGGGAGGGTCGTAATAGATGAATAGGGACGTTTCTGGCCGATTTTAACCCACCCAAAACCTCTATACATAAAAATTTGCTGTTTTTTTAAATACATATTGCTATCTCTTGTGTAAAAGATAAATTTTTTAAATTATATGTAAATAATTTCAATAGTTAGATGCCTCTTTCAAAAACTTGTACTCTAAAACACAATCTTCAGCTGTTGTCACAAAAAAAAGCATAAACGCAGTGCAACATGCCCATTTCCATTGACCTAGTGTAGAAAGTTATATGATTTATTATTGAAAAGTTAACTTTATATTTAAGCTTTTGTTAAACAGACGTTTTAACTTGTTGCTGTTGTTAAAAACCCAGTGTGCCATGACACGTGCAGTGGTGCCTTTGAGGCCGTGCCACATGCTGTCTGGTTGTGTAGAGGGGAGGGAAGGGAAAAGAGACAGGTTGGCCTAGGCTTATCTTGCTCTCAGCTAGCTGGCTGTACGCGCATAATCCATCCTGCTTGCTCAGCATGAAGAATACTCAGACCACAACAGAACAGCTTGTATTGTTTGCGTGAAAGTACAGTAAAATCCCACTCGTACGGCCCTAGGTTCGTACGTATACTTCACTCGTACGTACAGATTTCCGCGAACAATGAAAAAATAAAATGGAAAACATAAAAATTTTAGCAATTGAAAATCAGTAGCAGAGGTTTATTAAAACTTCATTATAAGTCGCAATATGTATATGCAATATAGGTGTAAGAGCTCAACCCTCAAATAATGTGTTTCATGATGAAAACTGCAAAAATTCATTAAGAAACACAGTTGCGAGTGTAAGCCGCAGGGCATGAGATAGGTCACTGACCTGCCGCCAGCTGTTTCTCAGAGCAGCATCCACTTCTCTCTTGCTCGCTCTACCCCCCCCTCTCTCTCTCTGTCTCTGTCTCTCTCTCTCTCTCTCGCTCTCGCTCTCTGGCGACGTCTGTGCTGCTCATCATAGCTCATGCTCCGCCCATCACAGCCGCTGCCAGCCAATGTCGGCACTGGGTGGGCATCACAAACGAAAAAAAATTTTAACTTTGTCATTTTCCTTCTCTTCTCCCCCCTCGCGTAACAAGTCGAAACAGCATCATTCAGATTCATCCTGAGGAATTACTTGCTATGTGAACATTTTCGATTTTTGCTTTTCTTCGCGGACTGCGATTTGGATTTTGATTACAATTTCGAAGAGGAAAGTATACACGTAAAAATATATTGGTTACATATAATTTCGTAATAGGCCAAACATAATCACGAACCGTTTATACACACTACATGTATTTTGAAGTTAGGCCAACATGCTATGCTGAGGCAGTATATTTTTAGTCATTTACCGTTAATTTTACTTGTTCGTGTATTACGGACATTATTTTGCTCATAATTGCATTGGATAGTTTCACTATGTATGTTTTATCACAGGAAGCAAGATAAAATACTTAATTTTCTCACAAGAAACATGTAAACGTATGTTGTATCGTATTGTTAAGAGACATTGTGCTACATGTTTTCGTTCATTTTAACTGACTTTGTAATCTTTTTTGTAGAACTGAAGTATAATTTAAGTCAGAATATATTATCGCACTATACAAATGTTTACTTAATATATAAAAAAGACGTGAATACAACTTCTGCCCCGTAAAGAGAAACCAACATGCGTTGTTTATAATCGTTTACGTTTAGAAGTTATTGACGTACATTTCGGGTATTATTTTGTTTATATTGCAGCATCCTATCAAAACGATTATTCTCTATCAACCTGAAACACTGTTTAATGTCTTATTTGCCAGGGGCATTAGTAAAAACTGCAAATATTGCCCGCTGCACGTAAAGTTAATGGCGTTCTTTGTTATTCGTCGTTTTATTTACTCGTTTATTTTTTACGCACAAATGAAGTACTAATTTACTCGGAATATTTTGGCGTACTAAGATAATATGTGTAAGAACACCTGCTTTTGTATAAGTCTCTTGAAAACGTGATTGTATCCTCAAGAGACTTCTTACTGATTCTCTCTTATGTCCGGGCCTTGAGGGAAGAGGGGGGGGGAGGGTTGCTGTCAAGCCGAAACTTGGTCCTATCGGTCGTACGGACAAATTTTGGAGAACCGTGAGTGTCCATAGAATCGGAGTTCGACTGTATACTGCAATTATTTAAAAGTGCCACTGTTGAGTCTGTTTGGTTATGTTGTGCATGAACTGTTGCATTGTCACCATTAAAAGATTTTGAGCGATACTGATAAACGTATTTGTTAAAACATTTCAAAAAATGTTTATTTCTGAAAAACCAGTACGCCTATTAGAAACCTGAATTCGGAGCCCCTCAAAAGGGATGAGACCTGACATTTTAAGGTACTGTCTCGTATAAAATGACTGAATTAATCGTCACTTAAAGTCGTAGGCCTATAGTAAAGATCTTACAACTCTGGCACTGCGCACCAGTTTAATACTCTGCACTGCAGACAGAAGGCACAGAGGCTCTTGGCGCGCTGGCCGCAGTCACTCTCTTTTATCGCTACCCAGTTGAACTAGAGTAATTAAAAACCTTATAAACACACAGCGACGGCACTAGTAGTATTTGCATCATAGGCCACATGCCTTATGTGCCGAGTGATAAGTAAAAAAAATGAGGAGATAACAAATAGTTTTTTTTTTTTCGTGTGAGAAGGGGAAAAAAATAAATGTGCCTTCTCTTCAACCCC
>PNEQ01040842.1:0-15436 GCA_003012365.1 Medauroidea extradentata | reverse complement strand
CACTACCAATACAAACTAAGACAGACATAGACAATACAGTCAAGATACTAAATGACACAATAAAAGACATACTAAGACAAACAACCAAAATAAGACCAAGACCACTATTTCAAGACTTCAAGCACATCCCAGAAGTAGACTTTTTAATTGCAGAGAAAAGAGAAGCGCGACACAAATACCAAAGAGCCCGCACTCCGGCAGACAGAGCTGATTACAACAAGAAAAAAGCACTAATGAGACGCAAACTAAATGAAATACGCAGACAATCTTGGGACACATACATTACAGATACTTCAGACAACACAAACAAAATGTGGAAAATTACGAGACAACTACAAGGAAAAACAAAGAACGACAGTACACCAGCCATCATCACTCCAAACGGACCAATATATGACCCGAAAGGAAAGACAGAAGCCATAGCTGACACAGTACAAAGACAATTTACACCAAACGAAGACCCACAGGATGAACAATTCACCAGAGACATAACAGAACAATTTCAACATTTCTTACAGCAACCTAACCAAGCACAACCAGACCTAACAAACAATGCCGAAATTCTCCAGAACATAAAATCACTTCCAAAAAACAAGGCTCCAGGACCAGACAAAATCACAAATGAGACACTGCAACACCTGCCAGACAGAGCAATAACTTTTCTAACTGCCATATTCAATGCCATACTAACTTTACAATACTTTCCCACAAACTGGAAGACTGCACTATTAATAACAATACCGAAACCAGGCAAGAACCCACTGATTCCATCAAACAGAAGACCAATTAGTCTGCTAAACACAACCAGTAAACTATTTGAAAAGATACTCAGAACTAGACTACAGACATAAACAGAAACAAACAATATTCTACCTGACACACAATATGGATTCCGAGAACATCACTCTACAACACACCCACTAACTACACTAACAGGGGAAGTTACTCTTACATTCCAAAAAGGACAAGAAGCGAGAGAAAGTTACAAAGACTGAGCTTACACATTGACACCCTTCTTAGATGTAGAAAAAGCATTCGACAGAGTATGGCACACTGGACTTCTACATAAAATGACAACACAAGGGTACAGCGACTGCTACATAAAACTACAACACAGCTACTTGACCGAGAGAAAACTTAAAGTAACACTCGACAGGACAGAATCAGACGAAAGGCAAATAACTGCTGGAGTACCACAAGGGTCAACATTATCTCCACTACTATACTGCACGTACACAGCCGACATACACACGACAGAAGGCATAACGACACTGATGTTTGCAGACGACACACTCATATACAAGACTGGAAAAAAACTTGAGATATACGACAACGGCGCTACAACAACACTTAAACAGACTACAGACCTGGCTCACAAAATGGAGAATAAAAGTAAATGCAGGGAAATCGGCTTCACTAATAATGACGAAAAAACTACTAGTTAGACCACACAGAAACCTGACCTTATTCGGAGACGAAATACCCTACAAGGACACAACACGCTACCTGGGACTTACATTAGACCGTAAACTTACATGGCAAGACCACACAAAGAAAATCAGACAAAGTGCAATAGCCAAATACATACAACTATATGCCTTATTTAAAAGCAAAAACCTGACCAGCCTAACAAAGACAACCATTTACAAATCCTTAATAATATCAGCCATGTTGTACGGATGCGAGGTTTGGGGATATGCAGTGCGATACCACATAGACTCACTACAAAGACTACAGAACAAAGTACTAAGAGCTGCCATGGGAGCGACAATACTGACACCAACAGATGAACTACATGATGCAGCCAAAATAGAGAAAATACTAAACAGAATAACAGACAGAAACGCGACATTTTACAAAAACACAGGACAACATACAAACCCAAGGATCAGACAGTTAGGAAACTACGACATAGACTTGACACAGAAGGCAAAGCGACCAAAATTACAATAACAATCAAATAGAGAAATAGCATAAAAACAGTCACATACACAATAAAGGTCTTTAAACTAACATCACCACCAATGGCACACATAGAAAAGGAGCAGATGCAGATTTCAGCAGTAAAAATAAAAAAAAAAAAACAGGAAATGAAAAACAAAGAGAAACAAGGAAGAAGAACCGAGAAAAAAAAAGTATCATATCATTTCAGTCACCACTCACCACCACAATGCCCAGAAGTAAACAAATACAAATTCTGTCTTAGAACCATATCATTTCAGTCACCATTCACCACCAAGAAGCCCAGTGTTAAACTAATCCAAATTCTGTTTCAGAACCATAGTATTTCAGTCACCATTCACCACCAAGATGACCAGCGGAAAAAAAAATTCTAGTTTCAGAACCACAACATTTCAGTCAACATTCACCACCAAGATGACGAGAAAACTAACCATTTCAGTCACCAACTCACCACCGAAAAAAAAGGCCATTTGGAAAAAAAAAACAGCTGCAAAATTATTACAAGGCGGGCGCTCTTGCGAGCTGTCGAGGGACACTATGAGACGAAAACCCCTGGGGGGCTTGCTCCCTGGGGGCGGACAGACCTGGGGGACTTGGGTATGCTGCACGAGTGCACTGTGGAAGCCCGTGAACAGGACAACCCTGCGCGTGGATGTGTCCGGCTGGCTCCGGGGCCTAAAAACCTTAATGGAGACCAGGAGAGCATCAATACGCGCAGGAACCCATGAAGCGGAGGAAGGAGTGGGTGCTCTGGGCAAGTCGCAGCCGGCCGGTACCGGGGTGTAAAAGCTTAGATGGTGCCGGTTACGAGCGACAAAACCCCAGAGAGGCCTGCCCCGACCTATGCCGAAACAGAGGGTCCTCCCGGAGGTCTTGCTGGGGCTGTGTGCCGTGCCATGCGGTCCTGGTTTGGTCAGCCGAGAGCCAGGAAACTGCCAACAATCCGCCTAAAACTGCCATTACCGAATCAGGAGGGGGTGGACGAGTGTTGCGAAAAGCTTCGGCTTAGTAGTGGCACTGCAGGAAGCCCTCCTCCTGCCCAGGCTACCTGACAAGAGGGAGTAAAAGGAGGCTTGAAAACCTCCTGGAATCCTTAAGACAGTGTAGGGCTTGGGTGACAGCAATGTTACCCCCGCACTGAGGGGGCAGGTCTGCAGCTGGGCCTGTCCCCAGTGATGATAAGCGGCGGCGGTGGCGGCAGCGGCAGCGCCCTAGCGCCTGCGCAGCTAATAGTCATAAATTAGCTGGTAATTTAGTTAATAGTAGCCCCCATTAAACTAAGTACGCCATTTTCAATCAGGTACTAATTATAAGTCACCCACACACCTCCTCTCTAGGCCAGGTTTGACACGGCCCGCTTTAGGAGCTTTCTGCCTGTGCTGACGAGGGCTGACATCACCACCTGTCATGCTGCTTGGGCTCGTCTGGAAGCCTTCAGCCCCAGTACCGGTCTGAGTATGCATGGCAGGAGCCGCACAAATACACAAAACAATTACAAGTTACACTTACAAGGGAAACATGGGGTAACACGTAATATTTCTCAAGATTTCAAGATTTTCTCCACGAAAACAACACTGCGAAGCACTATGTATTTCACAGAAAATGGCATAATATACACTGTACAGTCTATGGCTCATGTGGCAGCGCCGCTGTTGAAATTATATTGCTATATTTTTATTTAAATAGGTAATTATTATTATATCATACACTAACAAATTAACACGTTTAAATTATAGAAATTGCTAGCTGTAAGTTAGCTGTGATGTTTTCTGTTGGTCCGGAATGGCGGAGGCCTGTGATTGGCTGAAGCTGTGATTGGCTGGCAGGATCACTAACAGCGAATCATAGGGTTCCTGCTTGCACAGATTTCTGTGCTAAGCACGAGTCCTAAAAACGTAATATTTAAGTCATTTAACGTAATATTTTAGTCATCTTAACATATTATTTTAGTCGCTTATATATTTTAATTTAATGCTAGCTCATGAGGCTTGCCTGTGAGCTAGTTAAGTGTACTAATTTATGTCTTTTTAAGTGTATTTCAGGTATCTACTGGAGATACGTGAGGACGAGGCGCCTTTTAAACCTCGTCCTCCACCAGGACACTGTGCTTACCCACAGCGCCCTGGTTAAAACCAGCGCCCTCCCTAAATGAAAATTGAAGGAAAATGAAGAAAATTAATACAGTTCCCGCCTCCCCCCCCCCCGCCACACTCTTACTTCACAACTCTACTAACAACCTGGACCTTCCTACTTTTCCAGTGCCATTTTTATTTTTAATGCATGTAACTGCTGAGTGGTTACACTCCTATTCTGTCGAGGGGGTTTTTACGGTACTATGCCGGGTTTTCCCTCTCTCTTCTTAGATTATGGCTTAGCTATAGGTACACTCAGGGAGGTAGACATGGCCCCAATTGCGGCCATGTCTTCCCAATCCCTCTCTGCCGCGATGCATGCCTCCTCTGCATGAAACTTCCCCCTAGTAGGCGTATGGGGCTTAGCCCTGAGACGCACTTAGTCCCGCTCCTTCCCCGGGCCTCACACATAACTTAGTAGTTAGGGCAGGTTAGGAAAAAAAAGACCTCTTTACACAGAACAAGGCACTTACGTAAACCTTACTCGATCTACTCGTTGCTGTGTGTTGGTCAACAATAAAATATTGTTCGCGCTAAGCTTGCTGCATGTATATTTACTTACGATTTGTACTTGTGGGATATTGCTGAACTTGTATTAATTCAAATAAATTTCTGGCAAAATGTGTTACGGATCAGTATATTCGTTTGCTATCGGAAATGTAAATTAATTCATCACTGTTTCATCATGTACAAAATTTGTGGACAGTGGATTTAGTGGTGTAAATTTTGTTAAATAAGGTAATTACTTCTATCCAGTAATAGAATTATAGAAAGTTTTTTATTACGTAGAAGTTCTATGAGTATATTTCGCTGTTGGAAAATAAAAATAACCTATGATATTGGTTAGGTCTACAGTTCGTGTTGAGAATGTAGGCCCAATGAAAATACGATTGATTTACTGTCTAAATTTATTTCCATTATAATGTCAGCAATTATTGGCACACCTTGATTACTAAAACTTTTTAACTGTTAAGATATTTATCTAATAATGATTGCTTTACTTCTAGGTCTGCTTGTGCAGTATTTGCTTATTCGAGGTGTGATTAAAGCACTAGTTCAAGGCAATTACCATCTCGCATTTATGAAGTTAAAAATGTATAACTGTTAACAGTAAATCGCTGCCGTTCATCATCACTGGCCTATGGCCTCAGCACGGGGGTAGTACAAGCCCCTTAAGGGGGGTCTCTTGACCACCCAGTTGTCATGCATTAGAAAATGGAGAGAAGGAGAAGGCTAACCCCCTCCCCTCTCCATCCCATTTCATAGTATGCGGTGATTCGGCTCAACTGTCTTAACCAGAGAGCAGCCGAAGCAGCCCCTGTAACCCTAATCCGCTCTATCCGCCCCTCGCCTGCTGGAGAGGTTAGGATAAGGGGGGGAAGGAGAGCCTTCCCCGCCCTGTTGTCCCTTATTTACGGAATTTTGATTACATGAGAAATAATGCAGGTCTTGTGTAAGTCAGGCTGCAGGTTGTGAAACTTGCAGCCTGTCTGTGTATCTAATAATAAGTTTAAAAAGTTACTTTTAAGCTTAATTCGCGTGATTTTAATGATACGTTAAGCCCCGGAATTCCGTGATGCAGTCATCTCAGAATGAAATGAGGTGATAAAAATAGAGTGATGTGAGTTAAAAGTTCTGTGCCCGAGCTGTGAGAAGCTCGTCCGCGAGGTGTCGCTAGCCATTGGCTGCTCGGCCGCGCGGACGGCCAATTACAGACGATCTCGCGAAGAATTTCAGAAATAATAATTGCGATACATTTTTGTGTGAAAAAAATGCGGTAACGTGTTTCCCGAGAGCTGGTTTGGCTGCCAGAGACTACGGCCAACTGTTATTCATTATTAGAAATATGTTGTATAACTGTGATTGCTGTAATTACATTGATCTGGGGTTTTTTTAGGCCTTTTAACATGAATGTTAATATACGGGTCATAGTCGGTTAATTTCCTTATGACTGGGTTAGAATGTTGTGTGGGTTAGAATGTTGTGTTAATTTGTCAAAATACTTATTATTTTGTGATATGATTTTATTGCCGATGTAGGGAATTTTTAATGTTTCGTGAATGTCACTGTTTCTAGTGTATCTGTTTGCGTTCGTTATGACTCTTAAGAAATTTATTCTGAATTACTTGTAATGAATTTAAGTGTGTTTTTGACACGTTTCCCCAGGCTTCGGGAGCATAAGTTAAGGCAGATCGAACTAGAGTGGTGTATTATTGTAATTTTAAGCGAGTAGGAAGCCGTGGGGATTTTAGCTTAGGTAATTTTGCTGTAGCAAGTTTTTTGACTGTTTGTATGTGCGTGTTCCATCTGAATTTGTTGTCTATGGTTACGTCAAGATATTTGGCTGTGTTCAACGAGCATTAACCCTACGGAAAGAGAGGTAATTCAATGCTATAAAATGGGTCCGGATTTGATTCTTCTTCTTTGGGCACAGTGGTGCCCCAATATAGCTACAGCAGATGGTGGAAACACAGGCACTTGATGTGCGCATGCGTGGTTTTTTTCAGTCTTGACGTAGGCACGAACAATAAGTAACCTTTGGGAATGCAAGGGTTAAAATAACCCCCGCCCATGTTAACCAGGTGACTTTTCGTAATGGCTCTGTTTTCGTTTGTTTTCATACAAGTGTTTGTTTTGATATCGGTGTAATGATACTAAATAGGTAGTATTTACTGACACTGTAACATCTTGAATGATACTTG
Source organism: Medauroidea extradentata (assembly GCA_003012365.1). Lineage (NCBI taxonomy): Eukaryota > Metazoa > Arthropoda > Insecta > Phasmatodea > Phasmatidae > Medauroidea > Medauroidea extradentata. The sequence goes on along the minus strand of PNEQ01040842.1, from coordinate 8,640 downwards.
GAAAAACATGAGTTGAAACAAAAAAAACATGTAAAGTTGGTTAAACATTTGTCAATCTAAAATTAAAAATGTTAAGTGTGTTGCTCATTCAACTTGCTTCTTTTTTGTCGTGTTACATGTGTGTTTACTGCAATACATGGAGTAAAATTTCCTGAAAAAGTTACATGTTACCCCCCATGGTACATATAGAGAAAAATATCAACAAACTGTATTTCGTTAATCTCAAGCTCAGGTTTAGGTAAAGAACTGCCATATTGGCCTACAACACAATGGTGAGGCCCATCTTTAAGTATGTGGCAGTAATCTGTGCCCCATATTTTGGGGGAGATGGTAGAGTATGATAGAGTCCAGAGAAAGGCAGCCAGATGGGTTCTCAATAGGTAGATTATGGAAAGGGAGAGGAAGGATACAGACCATCGGTAATGGTGAAGACACTAAAATTGGGCACACTGCAGGAGAGAAAGGCGGTGGAAAAATTGGTGAAGATGTTTAAGATGGTGAAAGGTGTAGGAGGGTGGGTACAAGTAGGAAACAGGATTCAAAAAGGTCTAAGAGGGGATCATGAATGGAAGATTCAGAGGGGCGCAAAGAGAACAAAGAGAGGAAAAAATTCAATGGTAAACAGAACAGTACAAAAGTGGAACAAACTAAAACAGAAGGTGGTGCAGGTTGTTGGAAGTATGATAAAACATATTGTCTTTGTATTGTTATAACCAGTTAACTATGACTGTGTTTGCCATGTTTAGTATAATTAGTCTATGGTTTTCTTCAAACTGTTTATTCTTGGTGTACAGCACAACATGGAGTATTGTATAAAGATGTGTTATTTATGTGAACTTGTGTAATTATTTACAAAAAATCCATCAGGTTATGGGCCGAGGATGCAAAACAAGTTAATTTTTTGTTTAATATTTACGCGATGTTCGTGTGGATCTGTTAAGAGTTAATGTTATGAAAAGCACGTATTCGTGTATCATGGCATCTTTCGGTCTTCCTTCTATAGAGAAGTTAAAAGGGAGGGAAAATTTCTCCACTTGGAAATTTGCTTGTAAAGTTTATTTGGAGTGCGAAGGACTGTGGGACGTTGTCGAAGGTATACCAAAGACGGACACCGCATCCGACAAGGATCGCAAAGCCAGAGCAAAAATCATATTATTAGTTGATCCGGTAGTATATCACACATCGAGACCACTACGCCTGCCAAGGAAGCATGGGGAAATCTTCAGAAGGCATTTGAAGACTCAGGATTTACAAGAAAGGTCGGACTGTTAAGACAGTTAATTACGACACAGTTGGTAAATTGCGAGTCTGTTGAAGAGTATGTAAATATCATTACTTCTACCTCTCAGCAAACTAAACGAGATTGGATTTAAAGTAGGGGAAGAATGGATTGGTGCCTTGCTTCTAGCTGGTCTCCCAGACACCTATAAACCTATGATCATGGGTTTGGAAAGTTCAGGTATACCAATCACAGGCGACTCGATTAAAGTTAAGTTACTTCAGAATGTTAGGTTACCTACAAATGCAAAAGCTCATGAAGAGTCTGCTTTGTATTCAAGAGGTGCATTTAAGGCCTATAGAAATAAGAAGCAAGCCAGGTGTTTTGCATGTAATAGACTTGGTCATTTGGTCAATAACTGCCCCAGCTGCAACGAAACTAATCAAGCCAGAAATTCTAAAGAAGGTAATGCACTTCTAGCCTGTTTTTCTTCTTCTACCAGCACACAAGATGTAGAGCCTTGGTATCTAGACTCATGTTCATCTGCCCATTTGTGTACCAGTGAATCTTATTTGAGAAGTATTTCACCCGATACTAACCTCAAAATAACAATTGCCAATAATTCTCAGCTGACTTCATCTTGCATTGGGAATGTTGATGTTGGTGTAGTTGTAGATGATGAAGTAAAAAATGTAACTGCATATGATGTTCATTACATACCAGGACTTTTTGCTAATCTTTTGTCAGTTAGTCAAATAACCAATAAAGGTCACACAGTGTTGTTCACTAAGGATAGAGGTGAGATAATCAACAGTAATGGTAAGGCTATTGCTACTGCCTCACAAAATAATGGCATTTACAGGTCGAACACAAGTGCTATTGTTAATGAAAGTCCTGTCACGCCAGTGTTCTATGCAGAAGAGGAAGAATACTTGTGGCATCATAGACTGGGTCACCTCATCCAGACAAGAATGATCCAGTTAAAACTAATGGCAGAAGGAATAGAACATGTCACAGACTTTCCTGAACTTTGTACAGTATGCTTACTAAGGAAACACTCAAGATTTAGCTTCAAGCCAAGCCAGAAAAGAGCAGAGGAATTACTTGAGCTTGTACATTCCGACCTGTGTGGATCAATGGAGGAGTCCTCACTTGGCAGCAACAGGTATTTTCTGACATTAATAGATGATATGTCGAGATATACACACATATACTGCGTAAAACAAAAAAAATTAAGTACCAGATTTAATTTTGGAATTCATTGCAATGGCTGAACGGCAGACGGGGAAGAAAGTAAAAGTTCTTCGCTCTGATGGTGGTGGAGAGTACACCAATAGCTACCTGAATAGGCAGCTGACCAAGCTCGGCATCCAACAGCAACAAACTGTGAGGTATACGCCACAGCAGAATGGGGTCACTGAGCGTGCTAATAGGTCTATTGTAGAGAAAGCAAGGAGCATGATGATGGATGCTAGTTTACCAAAGGGGTTCTGGACAGAAGCAGTTACCACTGCTGTTTACCTGAACAACCGTTCCCCAACCAAAGCTGACAAGGGCCAGACGCCATACGAAGCCTGGAAGGGGTCAAAGCCTGATCTTGGTAACCTTAAAATTTTTGGCTGTCGAGCAATGGCACAGGTACCAGACAAGACACACAAAAAGTGGGATCCAAAATCAAAGGAACTTATTTTCGTAGGTTATCCCGATAATGTTAAAGGGTATCGTCTCATTGATCCTGCAAATGGTAAGGTGATTGTCAGCAGAGATGTAGCCTTTTTTTTTTTTAAACGAGGTGCTTCAACACCTGCCACAAACCTTTCAGAAGAAAAAGAAATAAGTCTCCTGAATAACCATATAAATGAAGATCGTTCGCAAAAAGCACCTACTGAACCCCTCTGTAATGATAATGTTCTACTTCTCGAGAAAGACCATGTGAATGAAGAATGTTCTCCAATTTAAACACTCAGTGAAGCTGAAGATGCTCCAGTTATTGAACTTGAGACTTCAAATTAGGATATTTTGGCCTGTAGAGATAATGCTAGCATAAATACTGAGGAGTCATACAAAAACATTAGAAGATCTTCAAGTATTAAAAAAACTTGTAGTAAATCCAGATATCATATCATATTTTGCCCCTGAAAATTGTGAAGAACCTCTGGCAGTGAGGGAAGTAATGGACAGTCCAAATGCATCCAAGTGGCAAGGAGCAATTGAGGAAGAAATGAATGCATTGGAGATGAATGAGACGTTTCAATGTTCAGAACTTCCACCCTACAAGAAACCACTACACGCAAAATAGGTCTTTAAAATAAAAAGGGCTGAAGACAACTCTGAGAGACACAAAGCAAGATTGGTCGTCAAAGGATGTGCACAAACCGAAGGTATAGATTACCAAGAGACCTTTTCACCTGTCATAAAATATTCATCATTACGATATTTGTTTGCTCTAGCAGTGAAAGATGATTTGTATATCACACACATTGATGTCACTACGGCATATCTGCATGGAAGCCTGGATGAAGAAATCTTATGTCATTCCACCTCCTGAATCAAAGTCAGAAGATCACAGTGGCAAATGTGTTTGGAGACTCAAGAAGGCTGTATATGGACTCAAGCAAAGTGGTCGTTGTTGGAACAAACGGCTACACGAAGTTCTTATCGAACTAAACTTGACACAGTCGAGTGCTGACCCTTGCATATATTTCAAAAGAAGTGGTGATGATAAAATCATTATTGCAGTCTATGTCGATGACCTGCTGATTTTTGCCAATAAAGACGAACTGAGCTGCATGGTGAAGAGGGATTCAGGGTCCAAATTTCAAATCAAGTATCTTGGTAAGGTTAGTCACTGTTTAGGAATGTGCATTGATCAAGATACAGGAAATGGTACTGTCTCCATCAACCAGTCTGCACACATTGAGGGGTTGTTGAAGAGGTTCCACATGGATGAATGCAAGCCAGTTTTCACTCCAATGGTGCCTGGAGTGAATCTACAGCCGCTGCCGGAGGATGAAGACCTTCCACCAAATGTTCCCTATCAAGAAGCTGTAGGAAGTCTACTGTACTTGAGCCAAATAAGAAGACCTGACATTTGTTTTGCAGTCAGCACCGTAAGTAGATTCAACAAACATCCCAAGATTAAACATTGGTTGACAGTGAAACGAATATTTAGATATTTGAAAGGTAGTGTAAACCAGAAATTTCAGTTCTATAAGGTTGGAAATAAACAATTAGAATGTTATAATAATGCAAATTGGGGTAACGAAACCAATAACAGGCGTTCTATTACAGGGAGTTGTTTCAAGCTGATGCGGGGGTTAATTTCTTGGTACATTACGAAACAATCTACGGTAGCTCTGTCAACAGTAGTCAGAGGGCCGGTTTCACCAACCACCCCTAAACTTAAGGGATCCCTTAAAATAAAATTAAGTGTTCCTTAACACAAATGACTGTTTCACCAACGTTAAGGGACACTTAAAATCCTTTAAGTAGCCCTTAGTTTAAGTGGCGAAATTCGGGCTCTTTTAACTCGCTAAGGGTCCCTTAGTGAATGTAAACACTGCATAAAATAAAAAAATGGATGCTGTGGAAGAGGTTAAAATAGTGTTTATGCGATTAATATTGCTGATGACGTAGCGCAATTGCTGCGACCACGAATTTAGTTTCAAAACGTTTCCAGTGGTTTTATTTTGAAGAATGTGACGCCAACTTTTTGTGAATTTTTCGAATGAGATTGCATGGTTATTTTGCACAGTAGTTAAACAGTTTGGGCCTGTAATTGTAATTCGTAAATAAAAAACGAATTTTTGTGATACTTTATTTTAGCTGAGTCATTGAAAACAATCTGTTGGTTGTCAATAGACTGCAGCCAAACATTTTGCTACATATTGTAAATGTTGCCGACGATTGTCATCCAAATTCCAAACGAATGTTTTTGTGTCCTTTTTAATAGTACACAAAGCATTTCCATGCAATTGGCATAACCTATAAGCTTTAAGAACATTGATTGCGTGAATTTGTCGAACAAAACTAATAATTCAGTGTGACTTTTGTTGTAAGAACTAGCGAACGTCTCGTAGACAGTTTTTGTTGGTATAGGCCTACCCCAACATATAACCGACCTACTTCAGGCTAATTTGTTACTCAACCGGCTCCCAAATAACTGAAATAACAGTAGCCTACAGCATAGTGGACTTGAAGGTATGAAGGTTATACAGAAAAATTTTGTTTTTATCCTATTGTCAACACACATAGCCAGGCCTAAACAAAAGCTGCCTAGGGTGATCCTGTATTGAAATGCATCACAAAGGTGTAAATGAATTTACTGTGCTTTTACATGTATGTAGGCCTCTATGTTTATAATCATACTGATTGGAAGCTGTGGTCAGGTAGGCCCTGAATGTCATAAAATTGCACAGAACAACTCTTACAGATGTACCATAAGTTACCAGTTAAGAATAACTTTTCACCTACAAAAGCTTGAAATATCTGTTACATCTGCATAAGTTAACTGTTTGGAAAATAATTGCTTGCCTCAGGAGGTATATGTCATTATTGAACACTATGTTACTGTACTTTCAAGTTCAATATTAAAATTTAAAGTATTCTCATTTAAGTAGGCTTTTACTATAGTTCCAGACTTTTTAAAGCATTCCATCAGCTTCAGAACATCAAGGATTGGACTGGTAAACCCTCAATTCAGAAGCTCATCCAGGATGTGCAACATGTATTGTTGCTGACACAAATGATCGCCACCGTCTTGTACAGTCTATAGCACTTCGAAGAAGCAATTATTTTGTGCTTAAGGTCTTAAAAACACATCAGCTCTAATGCACCACATCTACAATTATGTCATTCAAGTGGTAGGCAGTTTACATAAGAAACTAATGTTCAAAAGTAAATGCCACTACCCTACCAGCACACAGACATCCTGAGGACATCCGTAGGATGTGGGAACTGTCGTCCCTAGGACGTCCTAGGGAAGTTCATTTCAAGTCCTTTTTATGTAGGAAAAGTTCATGGAAAAGTACTACATACGGACATCCGTAGGATGTCTGGCATACACATACCTGGGACATCCCTAGGAGCTCCCTGGGACCTGTATTAAACACATCCCTGGGACATCCCTAGGAGCTCCCTGGGACCTGTATTAAAATCATCCCTGGGACATACCTAGGAGCTCCCTGGGACCTGTATTGAACACGTCCCTAGGACATCCCTAGGAGCTCCCTGGGACCTGTATTAAACACATCCCTAGGACATACCTAGGAGCTCCCTGGGACCTGTATTGAACACGTCCCTAGGACATCCCTAGGAGCTCCCTGGGACCTGTATTGAACACGTCCCTAGGACATCCCTAGGAGCTCCCTGGGACCTGTATTAAACACGTCCCTAGGACATACCTAGGAGCTCCCTGGGACCTGTATTGAACACGTCCCTAGGACATCCCTAGGAGCTCCCTGGGACCTGTATTAAACACGTCCCTGGGACATCCCTAGGAGCTCCCTGGGACCTGTATTAAATGCATCCCTGGGACATCCCTAGCAGCTCCTTCCAGCAGCAAAAGTAAAACTTTATTATTCAACACAAAAGAAAACAAATGTCTTTGTTTTGGTGATATGTAAAGTTAGTATTTAACACACAGTCAAATACACATAATTGTCAATGTAGCGTCTTAAAATCTTTTGAATAAACAATTTGTCTGTAATAACATTTTTTTTAAATGCTTCAACTTCCAAAAGTCTACCTTTAATAATAAAATATGTGTCGAAATTTAATAAATTTACCAATTTCTTATGGCATATATAAAAGTTATGAATTATCTACTAAATTAATTGCAACAAACCTCATGTATATTTAAATAAAATTGTAAGCTATCTAGTGGTCATATTAGGAACTTGCCTAGAAATCCACTACGTCCGTGGGAGCTCCTGCTCGGATATCCCAGGGAGCACCTGCTCGGACATCCCAGGGAGCTCCTACTCGGACATCCCAGGGAGCTCCTGCTCGGACATCCCAGGGAGCTCCTGCTTGGACATCCCAGGGAGTTCCTCAGAGGAGCTCCGTGGGAGCTCCCCAGATGAGGAATTTAGGATGACCCAAATTCATCTTCCAAGGAGCTTCCTGGGATGTGATGTACTTTTCGAGGAGGTACTTGGGACGTTCTAGGGACTTGGTTTTTCGGAGCTCTCGGACATCCGAAATATCCATCCTTAGGACATCCCGAGGATCGCATGTACCCGGATATCCTCAAAGGATGTCCCTAGGACATCCTGGGGACTTGCTGTGCTGGTAGGGTAAGCACAGGCTGCCTACCTAATTTTTTCTACTCCATATCATCTATTTATTTATTCAGCATCACATGTACACCCATTACTGACTGGGTTTGGAATTGTCAAGCTATATACAAACATAAAATAGTACATAATTAAAAAAAATTGATTATGCACATGGATATCTTGATGCTATTTCCTTTCCTCTGTACCTACTCTGCCTTAGTTAATAGGCATGTTGTAAGTTAGAACTGAAGTTAGCTCTATCCGGTCCTGGGGCGGCACGCGGAAAGAACTAATTTCAGTCCAGTTAACTTACCCCAGCCACCCTCTCCATTTACAATCTTGTACACCCTGTTGGGATACAATATTGAAAATGGAAATGAACTTGATGGTATACAGGAGTCATCATATTGCAGGTTTTTGACTTGAAACTTTCGTAAATATCATAACTATTGATTTAAGTAATAGCCCTACCCTACATATTTATTTCTTGCTTAGAAATATAAATTATGATGTATGCTTAAAAACACAGAATTTAATAATCCTGCAGCTGACAGCAAAATCACATAATGTCCCCATTTTCATGTCCTAAAAATTATATTTGATAGATAGCCTGAATTGAGCCCTTAAAATTTGCTATTAAGAGTATGAAGATTTCTTGTACTCTGTGTTGTTAATGTCAAAATTTTGAACATGTGTTTTGTAGTGAGTTTGTGGAACATAAAAACCACTTTTAAACCTATACTTAAAGCCCAGCTACATGGCACCACAGCAGAACCATAACTTTTCGAGTAGCCTCGTAGGGTGTGTATGGTCAACCCTAAATGGATTGTGAGTGAGATTTGGCATGTAAAAATTCATTGTACAAGTGAGGCAAGCTGCCCTCCACATCACTCAACAGCGGCTCAGTGCTTCAGATCTTCCAACATATCCCAGGAAAATGTGAAAATAGAGCATACAAAGTCAGCTATGAAGATGCCCTGATGGGTATTTTATGTCTTTAAAATACAAGAGTTCCAGTTATGGTTCTATGTAACTTTATTAACAATATGCCAACTAAAGTAATCTGGAACACATGTCATACTTTACCTACCAGGTACAACTTACATTCACATAACAGAATTACTAGTAAATAAATTTTTAATC
>PNEQ01040841.1:0-15506 GCA_003012365.1 Medauroidea extradentata | reverse complement strand
GCCACAGACTATATAGTAATACAGACGTGAAATGACGTGGCGGCTCGTTTGATGAGGGCGAACTCGAATGCTTATTGGCTGCCCGAGGCTGTTGATACTAGCCTCTTGTATGTTTGGTTCCTGCAAGTTACAGCAAGTTTCCTATTGGCCGGCTGTCGGTTAGCAATGCAGCTGCCTTACGCTGATTGGCTGTAGGTGTCTGCGCCATCTTGCTGGCCAGGGAAGCCATTTTGTTGGCGTGTGAGACTGAGTTCCCTGTCCTACCAGCTATTTCACTTCTGTATTCCTAAATATTCTGTGCCTATGCCGTTTAAAAGTGCTTGCGCCAGATGTTCATATCTAAAAAATGCCGCAAGCACCCATTTTCGTCATTTTCGGCAACTTAAGAGTGCGTAGTAGTTAAGTTATCGCTGAAAACATCAATTGATTTCTACGCTTTTTTCGAAGCCAATATGGATGAAATACTCAACGGCAATCCTAGATAATGGTATTTGCCAACTTTATGAGTAAATATTTATCCCGAATTACTAACACGTTACGCGTGATCTCTTGCGCCGCTGTTACATGCACGAGATTCCGGCGTCAGAGATTGTGCCTCAGAAGTTCGCAACACTGGAAACAATTTTGTTTAAAACGTTGGCTAAATCTATTGTCTAGGATTGCTATTGTTTAATTTCCGCAAATTGGCTTCAAGAAACCTACAGTTACAGATTGATGCTTTTAGCGTTGAATTATGTACCACGCCCTCTTAAAAATAAACTTTATGATACGTGGAAGACCCTATATGTGTATACACGTGTGTAACGTTCGTTAAATATTTTTTTCTAAGCAGAGATAACGTGCGGACGTCAGGAAGTTTTAGTATAATCTTGTAACGGCCGAATCTCTGCACACCGCTCGGCAGCAAATACAATAACTTTTCAGTTGGCCAACTGTTGGCAGAAGTGGCCAACGTTCGCTAGTACGATCGTCCACTTTTGCTGGTATGGTTGTTAATGAGGCCATGTCAGTACATATGTTTGTTGTTATACTGAAATAGTTTTAATGTGGGTAACTTAGTTTAAAAAGACTGACGTATTTCAGTGTACGGTCCACAAGCAGACTTACCTAACTAATCCACAAGCATCTGAGTATAATAAAAATTGTTTGTGGTACGCTTGTGGTTAATCTGTTGGTGATTTCATTATGCATCATGTATGCCGCATGTGACCGTGGGTACATTCCGAATGTTTACTGCATGTGGGCTGCTTAATACGATCAGATTTGCACAAATGGGCCAGTTTGCTATTTGGGTTGCTAAGTATCTTTTTTTTTTTTGCAAAGGCAAATATTGTTTAATTAATTTAGGTTATTTGTCGTTTCAAGTAAATTTTCTTAAAGTTTATTTATAACTATCAGAAAAAAAAAAAAAAATATATATATATATATATATATGTGTGTGTGTGTATGTGCGTGTGTGTGTATATATATCTATTGTGTGTGTGTGTGAGATTGTGCTTTAAAAAGTTAGGCTACACAGTAAAAACCATTTTGGAACTTTTATATGTAACTGTCTTACGTTGCCTGCATTCTTTCGAAATTTAAATAACAAAATCCGGAAAAAAAGTGTGGAAATAGAACCCCCCCCCCCCCTACGTAGAAAGTTCCATAGCAAAGCAGGCACATGTAAGTTAAGTGGCTTACGCGTCGAGGTGCTATACTCCATCCATTCTAAGGTTGCAGCTAATTCATCCAAGTGAATGTCAATAACATTTTTGCACAGCGTAAATTTCATTTGAAATATTGAAAAATACAATGTAACTATGCTACGGCACAGCCACAATGTGAGGAATCTGTATATAATTCAATTGCTTTGATTTATTCAGTTAGCAATTGTTATTTCTGCTGCAACCTTAGAGTGGACAGAGTATAGAGGTGGTTCGCGATGAAGTGAGCTTAGGATAATAATTATAAAATAGTATTTGTTGCTACTGGACGTTAACTTTTGTGTTCGGTGCAACCTGTACACTTTGATTTTTACTTAGATTGCTTGGTTTATATTTAAAAATGGCATAAAGCTATTAATTGTCTGAAATTACAAAAAAAAAATGTATAACAATAGGCTTTCTGAAGTACTCACCACATGATCCCGAAGCACCTATAATGAGTTACAGGATTCCCTTAATTCTCCACCGATTTTGTGCCTCACTCATGCTAAGTTTGATTCTACTACAGATTAGAAAGAAAATGTTTTATCTTATGAAAGAGTTTGGCAACAGAAAAAAACTGCCGCTAGTTTCGCTAGTATCGCTAAAGGGCGTAATAAAATACGAAACCGTAGTAAAATTAAATTTATTAATTAGGCCTGGCAAGTATAGAAGTCATTCGCTTTTTAAATTATCAACTTCGTGTGACTTAAAATTCACGAAAGCTCTGTGATTGGCCAGTTTACACCTCTTGCCAATGCCAGCACTCGAGCGGCAGAAATTGTCCCTGTGCAAAACTTTTAACATAGATAAGGCCACGAACTATATGCGAAAATAATTTTGCCCCAGCTTGTTCCAGTTGCTTACGTTCACATCTGCAGCTGTGCTTCATGGTTATTGGCAGAGTGACAGTTTGACGTGTCTCATTTGTCTGTTAACCAATCACAATAACGTTACTGCAACACTACACGTCTTTGATTCGTGGATAGAAGCTCGACACGTGACTAGAGACGTGCAAAATTCGCGTTATCATTTGGTAGAAGACTAAACTTCACTTTCCTGTACATGACAGAGCATAATCTGCGATTCAATTGGCCACGAAGTTTTATGTGTTGTCATTTACACGTGTTACGTCTTTACAGAGATTGTCCTCTCTACCGTGTAAGCATTCTCCGCGGCAAGTCACGGCAATATCTCCCGGAGTCTAGTCGGCTGTAAGAAAATAACGCATGGGTGTTGAAACATCCAGTCATTGGCCATGAAGCGGAAATGCAGATGGGCACATCAGCCACTGAAACAAACTGTAGCAAAATTATTTTCGCGAAACGTTTATGCCCCTAAACATAGATCTTTCCAACCTGTAGCAGAATTAACCTCGCGCACACACAAAACCGCCTATGTAGGGAGTTGCCCCATACGCCGATGACCTTGGCTCCTCTGGGGAGTGCCTGTTATAGCGTGGATGATAGGCACGGGTCGTCGCAGCAGGAGGGGAGGTTCCTGGCCGTGGGTCCAGAGAGCACGAATATAGCGCCAACTGCAAGCCGTGTCGCCGACACATAGCCCTCAACCCGCACAGAGGCTTAGTAATGGGAGAGGCGTAGGGGTTACAACCTCCCCCTGCCACTCTCCAAGAAAATTATTAAAAAATTAAGAAAATTTTTACCAGAAGAATATTTAATGTTTCGTTACAAGCACTGCTAAAATAGCACTATTTTGAACCTGGAAATCTAAATCCTCCTAGAGATACCCCCGGACCCATCGCTTTAAGGGGAGGTCGGTGTTCATTATATTTTTCTCAGTTTAAACATCCCCTCTCCTTACACAAATTCCGGGTACGCTACATACATTTTTTGAAAGTCAATATAGAAAAGCTACAAAACAGCAAATTCCGGGTATATTTTTTGAAAGTCAGTATAGAAAAACTAGAAAACAGCAATTCTTGATAATTAAATTTGTCAACTTTATGAATAGACATTACTCGGAATGAAACATTTGTTAAGCGTGATATCTTACGCCGCAATTAAATGTACGAGATTTCGGCGTTAGAGATTGTTCTTCAGAAATATGTTAATCGAGAAAAATTTTTGCTCAGAAAGTTGGCAAAAAATATTGTCTAGGATTGCTGTTTTTTTTTTTTTTTTTTTTGCAAATTGACTTCGAGAAACCTACAATTCTGAACTGATGATTTTAGCGCTGAATTATATATACCATGCATTGAGGTTATGGCATATCTCGAAAATGTTTTGTGTCAACATACCCTTTAAAACGGTGTAGTTTAATTGCAACATGTATGACAGGGTTATATACGACTGACACAACGTTACTGTCTGCAGACCTTATAGCAGGCATCAAATATTACAATAGCGGGGTTCTTATTGGCTCATCAGTCAAAAAGGGAACAGCTCCATGTACAAGTGAAAGCCAGTAATCTTCTGGTAAGCTGAATGTACGTTGAAACCCAGAAAACGGTCAATTTTTTTCCGGGAAAACCATCGTATCTAACCATGCATTCTTAAGGGCGCGGTACTTCAGTTTTCAACGTCTTTTTATTTTTATATTGGTACCAGATATTTTTTTCTTATTTTAGACATAAATTGTGATGAAATCTTCCTTTTAGGAAATTTTTGTATCTCTCATAGTTTTTGCGTAATGAGTCGTAAACGTCAAAATTTGGACTTTACGGTTTTAAGTACGCCACTAAAACTAACTGACATTTCAAACTGAAAAAATTCACACTATATAACAATGTTGTAGGGTATGATTTGACATACATAAAAACAAAACAAAAAATTTTTTGTATTAAAAATTTTTGATATTTTTTTAATCTTCATTTCAAAATTCAGCATTTTTTTATTAAATACGAAAGTATTTTATTTTTTGTTTTTGTACCACCCAGAAGAGCGATCCATGGAAGCACCGTTACTGAGTCTTATTGTCGTAGATTTTTTACAGTTTTGTCATCAGATTCCTTTAACTGGACTTGGCATTGTCACCTGTTCCCTTCTCTCGTCCGAACCTCAAGTTCTGGCAGACGTGGTTGTGCCCTAGCCATTGGCAACTGATTAACTGCCGTCAGTGGCGGATTTAGATACTTGGGGGGGGGGGGGGTTACGTGATGTTATGGACTGTAAAAATGCCAGCCATCTCAAAAGTGTTGTTTACTGTTGCAGAACATTAAAAATAACATACATACAAGTACGGCACATTAAATGCACTTGGATCATCATAGAACATCGCTCCAGTTTCCTTAAGGCGACTGGACATACTTTGGCTACATAATGTTGAATACGATTTTGGGAAGGGGGCCTTCAGCCCGGTAGCCCCCTTCCCTTAAATCCGCCACTGACTGTGCCGTACTGCACTGCCTGAAGTTTCATAATTAATTTGTTTGTTAAGTGAAAAAATGCTGTGTTTTAATTAGAGAATGAGGGAAAAATTGCGAACAAATAATTGCCAAAATAGTTTCCAAAACACCGTACTGTGTTGCAACTTACGTAACTGAACGGCGATTTTTTTTAACATGCCGATATTTGCAGACGAATAGTAAACGGCCACCATAGCGTACCATAATCATTGGTGACGTTATATTAGAACACTTATGTAGGCCTAATAAAGATCTTGTAACCTATGGAATAGTAAGCTTTTCCTGGTATTACGAATCCTATACAGCTGGTGCATGATCTGTGTTGCAGTGTGTTTGGAAGAAGTTTTTTAAGGATACTACTAAACGTGTGTTCGATATGTTTATCTACGAAAAAGGAAACACACTTCAAACTATGCTTCTCTACTTTTGTTTTCTAGATATGTTTAGAAACCTGGTTTTGGGGCATCTGAAATTGTCGAAAAACGACTTTTTCAGACTGTTGTCGCATTAAAAAAAAAAAAAAAAAAAAAAAAAAACCAACCGAAGTCGTAACTAAAAATGGAGAATAATGCGCTGGAATTTGCCATTCACTTTCCGTAAATAAAATAGGTTGCTGCTTAAAGTCTTGGTGACTAAAACTTTGCAAGGCGTTTTCGTGCCCCGCGCGTAAAGGCCATACGGATGTTGACGCACTAGCTAGTCTAGAGCTTATCGCTCCCGTGTTCCCTTGTCTCAAACGTGGCAGCTTGCGCCAGCCGTATAGGAGTCAATCACTCTCTCCAACTATTACAAAATAAAGAAGTATTTTGGACATACGCCATTGCAGCAAATGGTGTCTCACAGAAAACCAGAGAATTCATACAAAGAAACAGACAAGTAAACAAACAAAAAGGCTTTGTTTGCAACTGGCAAACATAGGCAAACAAGTACAATTCCATAAAGAATTCAGTCTTTCGAACTATGTTTTAAATTTTCTAATATAACATATTGCCATTTGGTTGTATTTGCAATAAGCACGACGTATATCAACAACTGAAAATTTTGACTTTTAAAACAGGAAAGCTAATTGCAGGTTGCAACTGAGTGAATTGTTTTAGATGACATCCCAAAAACTAGAATGCTTACCCCTGTGAGGTTGGTGATATAATTTATTATACACTATAAAAATTATAATAGCTGTTTCCTGCCGAATTATGTTGTAGCTAACCCTAAAGTATTGTTTGGCGACCAACGACCAACAAAATTTCCTTGTGGTGACAACACAAATGTTTGCCAGGGTGAATACCAACAAAATATTTTTACGTGCATCTTTCTGGCTGTGAAGGGATAAATTAACGTTCATAAAGACGCATTTTGAGGATCAGTACATTTTTTTTTAGTTTCTTTTTTTTTTCTTTCGAAAATTCTTAAACAAAAATCGAACAAGCTCCACTTTCTATCGTAGGCCTACGTCGTATAGGGACGCTACTTTTTCGTATTTGTGCGAATATTCTGGTACGTTTGCAGGGAATGCTGAACGCTTTGGTTCACAGTTGCGCTCATTATCTTCTCTGATGTCAGTGAAGGGTGCAATGCCAAACTGTCAAAAGGCCGGAAGTCGAGACAGCAGGTCGATTTAACTCGTTAACACTCGGCGCACAAACCGGTGCACCTGGCGGAGAAAGAGGTCATGTGTAGCTGGAGTCGTAAACAACAAAGCTCAGTGCTAAATGCGCTCAGTTTCTTTGCTTGGCTTGGACGATGTCGTCGACCAAGAAACAAGGAGTTCTTTGTTCTTGGGCTGGCTTAGGTTAACGGCGCAGACGCGTGCCACCCTTGTTGTATTTTGCATGTAATTGCTAGAAACCAGCACAATTTGCGTTATTATGTGGTAAGGTAATTGGGTTTTACGTCTCGTCGACAGCGAGCTTATTAGAGAAGATGATACACAACTAGACGCAATGATAAGAGCTGGGAGAGGAGTCAGCTATGGCCTATGTTAGTGAACCATCTCAGCATTCGCCTGGAGTGATTTTGGGAAACAATGGAAAACCGAAACCAGAAATGCCGGAATGCGAGTCCCTACGTGTTATCGTTGCGCCACCTCGCGCGGTTTATAATTTAAAGGTTTATGCCTTTGGATGCTGGCTTATTCTGAAACGATTTCGCGGAAATTTCCGGTCATTAGTGACTTCGGCATATACCTATCAGTAGAGATAATGGAATGGTTAATCGCGGGAAAACTTGACTGCCTGCTGGGTTTCAACGTACGTTCAGCTTACCAGAAGAAGGCTTTCGCTTTTACTTGGAGCTGTTGCCCAATTTGACTGAGCTTATAAGAATTCCGCTCTTGTAATATTTGATGGTTGTTATTGGTCTGCAGACAGCTACGTTGTGTCGGACGTACATCACCTAATCGCATGTGTTGCAAATAACTACATCGTTTTCAAGGGTATGTTGACACAAAACATTTTCCCGATATACCGTCTACTGTAATGTTGATATATCTCGAAAAAATGTTGTGCCAACATACCCTTGCAAATACTGTAGTTTCGTGTGACATGCATGACGGGGTGGTGTACGTCTGACACAACGTAGCTGTCTGCAGACCAACAACAGACATCAAATACGATAGCGGGATTCTTATGGGCTAGTCAAATAGGTAACAGCTCTACGTACGAGAGAAAGCCAGTAATCTTTTCATAAGTTGAACGTACGTTTTAACCCAGCAAACAGTCAAGTTTTCCCGCGATAAATCATCATCTCTAACTGTCAAATTCGACTTTCGATGTTTCGACATCGGCCTTCGACATGCCCTAACTGTTTTCCAAAATAGCATCGACTGATCGACACTCAGTACACTTCGACATGTCGCGAAGCCCTATCCGCCTCACGTCGTGAGGTATGGCCCGCCTGTCCGCCTATGTGCGCCGCAGTCGATGCCGCTTTCTAGCGGTCGGCGTTTTCTCCCGGGCTGTTAGAAAGCGAGTCCGCGGGATGAACGCCCTCCGCCAGAAGGAGGAACATTCAATGGTGCGCTCGTCGGGGTGAACGGCCGACGTGGTCCCCTCTCCTGTTGCTGGTCGCGGTCCCTCACCCCGCGGGGCCTGGACGCCGTCCTAGGTCAGTTCGAGCAGCCCCGTCGACAAACTACCGCTGCCGCGGACCGGTACTACCTTAGCTCCGTACTTGAACACTACACTCGACCGTACCGGCGTGACCGCTCCCAGTGCCAGGAAAACAACGTACAACTCCCCATTTGACTGGGCCCATGTTTACTCTGGTGAACCACCAGAGACCGTTTATATCTTCAAAACTGTTCAATCATGCCCTGAGACACTGGAAAATCGCGGCAAAAGTTCTAGGTCCCAAAGTGCTGTGTAAGCACTGAGGTTTTGTATCGATATTGTCTATCATTTATTTGAAATATTGTTCCGCTCTTCAACAGGCCCAGCTAGAACTGTAAATTTTTATCACAGGGCGTGTGTGATTGGTCCCAAAATTGTTCACGCGTGTTACGATTAAGATCATAGCTACAGTCAATGATTTCTTAGTGAAAAGGTTTCCGCGACAATTTGTTTCAATGTCTTATGCGCACATCTGTTTCTCTGCTCCATGGTCAGTGATTGGAAGTTATTAACTTTCGGCGTCTCGGGGTCCTACCTGCAAATCACGGACGTGAAGCAAAGCTGCAGATATGCACGAAATGCACTGAAACAAACTGGAGCAAAATTCTTGTCGCGAAAAGTTCATGGCCTTAATTATTTGACCTCCACGTACCTTGCTTCTTTGTTATTGGTTCAGCAATCTCCAGGAGGAGTCAACTAAGTCAAGAACCCACTGATGAATTTACACGAGTTTATTGCTGTTTGAATTCTTGCTTATGTCCCAGAGAAAACGCGAATTTTTCGGGTCCCTAGTGATTGGTTGTTTTGGATCCCCAGCATCTTAGGATTCTACACGCTAACCGTAAACGTGTGCTGGCACGGTAACCTTGTTCTGATTGGTACAGTCCAATAAGTGACACCTCCGCATACAGACGCTCTGCCAATACTAGTGAAGCAGAGCTGCAATGTGCGGGTAAAGCATGCAAACAAACAGACGCAAAAATCTTTTCACGAAAACTTCGGGTCCCCACCTGTTGCTGGTCATTGATGGGATGTTTTAACCATCACGCGCTTCGTACTCTATACCCGGAAATCACAAACGTCTGGTGTCGCAGTAAACGTGTTCTGATTGGCACAATCAGTATAGACACTGGTAAATCGCGGGAAAAGTTGATTGTTTGCTAGGCTCCAACATGCTATGTGTAACACTGAAGGTTTCGCACCTATATTGGCGTTATTTTCTATCAGAAGGCTGAGCTCCGACGTACTGTACGCTCGTACGACGTCTGCCATTAGCTGAATTTGGTGATGCTCGCAGGAGACATCTTCTGGCCAATAGTAGAAGTCTCCCAGACCTAGTATGCAGGGCACTCACAGTCAAATGACACCACAGCTATCCAATGAGAGCACGAAACATGTTCAAGAATCTATAGGACAGTGAAGGCTAGTATATCACCAAATAATAACGTGTTTTTTGCATGTCTCTAGCTATGGTTTATATGTAGCAATGTGACCCTCTTCAGCAGACCCAATTAGAACAATTTAACACAGAACGTATGTTATTCGCCAGAAAACTGTTCACACATGTCACGATTGGGATCATACTACAGTTTATTGGAGACTGTGTTAAATATTTTCGTGATTTTCCAGTGTTTCTAACAATCAGAATACCGTGAAGCCTAGCTGCATAGATCTTCACTTCATAAGGCATTGACACAAGTTGGTGGAAAAATAATTACGCGAAAGTCGGATGGCCCTAAAAATACACGACGGCATGGAAGATTCTAGCGATTGTACACTGTCTCGTCTGTTTGACGCGTGTGACGATCTACCGCAGGATAACTTTATAATTTTGCTGTGTTTCAATACGGTAAACAATGCGGCCAACCATCTGTTGTCGTGTGCTGACTCGGCCAATGAGATTTCTGGTAAGCGGGCACTGAATGAGCGTTTGTTATTTGTCTGCAAACAGTTCGACTGTGCCGAATAATCATATAAGATGCAACAACAGTTTTTTAAAAACTATTTTGGTGTCAAAGGTTTTTGTGTTTTTCTACTGTTCGCGAATTGTTAGCGATGGTGTTTTATCGCGAAAATTTCTTATTCTAAAATACCTTTTTTGAAAACACTACAGTTTTTTTTGCAACACATATGATTGGATGAAAATGCCCGAGACGTCGCGTTTGTCTACAGACCAATCACAGGTGACGAAAACCAGTAGCATAAACAAGGCTTTTGACATGGTGAATGTATTTTGAAAATATAGTCAAGTTTACACACAATTAATAACCGTCTTTTCGTTTTGGTTGTATTATAAAAAGTATTTTTCCTTTCGGACTTAGTTTTTCTCGAATGGACGACCCTATGTTGTTAGTAAATAACTATGTTAAGTTCCTTGGGGCGTGTAGAATGAATCCTAGTTCACTCATGCAAATAAAATATTCAGTTTAAATCTGCCTATTCCCAGAATCAAATTCGTAACGTTTTAAAAGCTCCATCGATCACCTTCGCATTCTGGGCGTTACTAAGTATGTTATGTGTGTTACGAACTAAGTAATTAATTTTTTTTTGTCACGCGGGCAATAAGAATTAGTGGTCCTGGCGCTTGAGCCGGGTTGTAGTGTGGTACGAAAAGTATTTTATTATGTTTAATTTAACTATAATAATGTTTCCAGTGCGTTTATCTACGAAAAGAAGACACACTCAAACTGTGTCCCTATGATTTAAACAATGTCGCCCTCTAGATAAAAACATGATTACCAAGCTTCTCAAAAGTGCTAAAAACCTACTTTTCAAATGTTTCTGTAGCTGAGAAAATATCAACCGTATTAAGGAAACAAAATCATAGAAACCTACATTGGTCTTTATCACATACTTTCCTCATCTCTTGAAGTCTCTTTGAAAAACACTTTCTACGAAAACACTGCACGCTACTTTAGGAGTTTAGGTACTTCGTTGCGTTAGAGCATGTTGTATCGTAGCCGTTCTTGTCGTCGTCAGCGATCTCGCCTCTGATTGGCTAGTCATTTTTATCGCAGTGTCGCTGACACACACAACGTCTTACTATTATACAAAGCCCTTTAGCGGTTTACAGATGACTCACAAGCGTTCAGTAACGTCGCACCAGATTTAGTACTGGCCCTGTCAAATGGGGGCCACAAATAAAGACCGAAGATCGTCGGGTTAAATTGATACTCAGCCAAGAATCAACTTTTCCCGCAATGACGCAGGGTCTCTACTAAATTTCTTAACAATAGAATCGTTCATTATTTGTGCATTCAGGCGGAATAAAAAGTTTCGTAAGATAGGCATCGCCCAACGAACCCCCGGCAAACGGCTGAATGCACAGAGGAATGTGGAGTCTGACCTGCAGGGCATCGAACTAAAGTCAGTTCGGGATAAAGTGAGCACTCGAAAAAGCCATGTTAAATTTATATTTTCAGCCAATCCGTATCTTTTCGCGCGTAACGGCTAATTGCGGGAAATATCCAACCTCTCTGGACACGTCACTTGACGTCTGCGCACTTTATACCAATCGACCTATGGCAACTTTTCCCCACTAACTTAAACAATAAACTTACAATTATTCCTCATAATTGCTGGGCTCTTGATTACTTACCCTTGGGCCCTTTCCGTTTAAAAAAAAAAAAAAAAAAAAAAAAAAAACACCTTCTGCTGCCTTCACGAAAAAGTTTCATTTTGTGCATTTGGAACTACGGCTCGAGAAATGTAATGGGTTCGTTCCCTTATAGCTGTAGAGCCACGATTTTATGGTGAAAAGATTTTTGCAACATTTGGTTTCGATGCGTCATGTGCACGTCTACAGGTCTGCTACATCGCCTGTAATTGGATAATTTTACTCTCACTTGCCATGGAAAATTACAGACGTAAGGAGTCACAATTGTCTTATTCTGATTGGTGCAGTCAAATGAGAAACGTGTCTGAACAAAGACGCGCTGCCAATAAACATGAATCAAAGCTGCCGATGTGCACGAGAGACACTGAAACGAAGTGGGGCAAAAATCTTTTCGCGACAAAATCGTGGCCCTACTTATAGCAGAAGGGATATTCTATGGACATATTGCATTCTTGCTGGGAATTCGAGCTGTTTTCAAGACAGTGTTTTTAAAGGTATGTTGGCACAAAACAATTTCGTGATATACCGTCATCTCTGATCATTTCTAGTATTTGCTTAGCACCGCGTGTTCTGGCAGACCCGACGCTTCGCCAGCGTTATGTAGCCAAATTGGATATTGCGGAGGACTGGATAACGAACCCTGCCGAGTGTGTGTGAGAAAAAGGGAGAATGAGGTGGGGGTGACATGGGCGTGCTTGTCGCGGGGGCGGTCGTGTTTAAAGTTAACAAGACCTAAACGACGCCCCCGGGCAGACGAAGCACCCAAGAGTTCGCTGCCCCGCGTCGGGACGCCCACACGCGCCGTCAGGCCGGGCGAGTTCCGGAGCAGCGGAGGGCGCCCGATGACGTCACAGCGTCCCACGACAATGTGCGGGTCCCCTGGGCGTGGGCCTTTGCCCTGCTTGTCGTGGACAGCAGTAAGGTTAATTCAACAGCGCCGGAGTGTTGGGGCGAGGGTAAACGGGAGTTACCCGAGAAAACCCGCCGAACAGCGGTATCGTCCGGCTCGATTCCCACATGCGAAAATCCAGGAACCAACCCCGCCGGGAATCGAACCCGGATCACCTAGGTGGGAGGCGAATTGTCTGACCATTCGGCCACCGCGGCCCCAGGGAGAGTTTGGCACAGGGAACATTTCCGCCGGTAGTTTCGTTGTTATCGCTAAGGGACCAGATACAATACGAAACTGTAGTAAAATTAAATTTAAATAGGCTTGGAAATGACAGAAGTAGACTTGGAAATGACAGAAATAGGCTTGGAAATGACAGAAGTAGAGTTAATTTAAAAGTGAAAAGAGGCCACTTTCGCGTTTTTTAAATTATCATCTTAAAGTAACTTAAATATTCAGGAAAGCTCTGTGATTGGTCAGTTTACACCCCTGACCGGTACCAGTGCTAAAGTGGCAGAAATTGTCTCTGTGCCAAACTCTTAACATTGATTTTTATAACCTGTATTAGAATTAACCTTTAGGCCTTGTTACGGAGTTTTTGCAGTGATTTCGAAAATATTTTTTTTTATTGCTACCTAATACATCAAAATTTCGCTGCACAGTTTTGACACGGAGTGTTTAAAAATTCAACCAAGTTAAAATTATTTGTATTTTGGCCGCTGACGTTAACTGTTGGGTACGGCACGATCAATAAACTTCGATCGTTACGCAGAGAGCTATGTTTATTTTTACAAGTGGCAAAAAATAACAAAATGGCTGAAAAAATAATGTTATGCTTCGAGAGTGATTACTCTGTACCGCAATGTATAGTCAAGCAAATAACCTCCTGTGTTTTTACATGTGCATCGTGTTCGGACCTAACGTTTGTTACTTCACCATTTGCGCAGTGCTTTTTAGGAAGGATAAAATAAATCGTGGGACAATTTTGGTCGTCACTCAAGTATAGTGATTTAAGTTTTAGCTATCTCCGAGATTTTTTTAAAAAGATTTCTCTAGCAATACAGTAGCGACCCGGAATTTTCCTTAATTCATTTGAGGTGAAATTCTGTACACATAGTTACTTCCACGATTGTGTCACGTGTTTATTTAACTCTTCCTTGATGACTCTGAGTCAATAGTGGGCACGGATGAAAACAATGGCAGACTCCAGCGTTACCTTGTCATATGGCGAAATAGTAACAACCGGAATTTTTTTTTTTGCGAAAGTATTTTTGCGCCATATCGTTTCAGTGCCATTTCGTGCTGTAGGAAGTGTACATTTGTGCAAAGACGTCTTTTGTTTCTGTGCCAATCAGGATAAGGTTACTGACACCCTATCCGCTGATGGGAGTTACAAAAACATCAAATCACTGACCATGAAAAAGAGCTGCAAATATGCTCGTAAGGCGTTGAAACAAACTTGTTGCAAAAAATCATTTAGGCTAAAATGTCTGGTCCGTACGAATGAATAAGTATCCAAGACAGAATGTACACGTAACTGCGGAGTTCAGTGGGCAAGTCGTTGAACCTCTAGCAATAACAATTTGCCTTTCTACTGCCTGGTGGATTCCTGAACGTTTTTAACTCTGTTATTTTGCACAACGACGCCAGTGAGTGTGCATGCAAGTGAGCCCTTCATAGTTCCGTTAATTAAAAGCACGGTCCCCCCGACCACTGGGCAGAGGTGGGTTGCGACATGGCCACGCGACTCCGAACTGCGGGCATCCAATTAGGACACGGTAGGCCCCATTCATCCCTGGATTGGCTGAGACGTTCTTCTCTTCCTTCGCCGTGCGTGAAACATGTCAGTGGTAGAATCCACGCGGCTGCCCACACGGACGTAGGTATTGTGCGCGATCTAGCATGTCCGTCGTCAGAAGAAGGCCGGAATTATAAGGCCATGCTGCCTTGTTTATTCTGTTTTTGTGATAATGTTTTCTTTTAAGCTTAAACAAGGGTAGACATCATAAACCTGTTTGGCAGAATTGTTTAAAATGTTTTTTTTTATTTTTTCGTGATAGCTATTTTTTCCTATACGAATAATCGTACGGTTTCGACGAAAATGTCAGTTAAATAGAATTTCGTTATTTATATAGTTAGATAAGACCATAGCATTTACGGCCTTGAAAAAAATAAGCCAACGCGGAGAAGGCCTTTCTAAATAAAAATTCCAAACAGATTTTCAATTTCTGCTCACGTTTAGACGTAAAAAATTAACATCGCGAAAAAGTAGACAGAGGAGAGCATGGCCTTAAATTTGGCAATGCTGCATCGGGGGCCTGCTGCCTATAACTGATTGGCTGCCCTTGCCTCCGTGCCTAGGTGCAGTTTTAATGGCATGTACACAAACTAGGGCAGCCAATAAGCAACTCGCAACAAGCCCTTGCTGGTGTAACGTTGCCCCATTCAAGACTCCGGCCATGGTCCGTGGCCTCCAAGTGAAGGGGGAAGATTAAGGGCGCCGCCTACCCGCGCGTGAGAGGCTCAAAAGCGACGGAGCAGTAAGGTCGACCTTGAAGCGCGCATCAAATGCCGCATCGCCTCAACGAGCCAAGCGCTGAACTAGCGTGCAAGGTTCCCGCTGAACGGTGTTTACTATGGGACATTAAGGGCGTTCAAGTGGGGAAAAATTCATAATTTTATATTTGTATAAAATAGTGTTAGTTTTGTAGACATTACTTCAGAGAACATTAACATCTAACGGAAAAAAAATTAGCTCATCTAGTTTTCCCGTAATGTCACTTCAAAGTCAAAATTTGCATATTTTTACTTCATACAAAACTTGAAAACCAGTAAATATAAT
>PNEQ01040840.1:0-15506 GCA_003012365.1 Medauroidea extradentata | reverse complement strand
AGATTTATATCAGACTTTTTTTCAAAACAGCCAAAAAAGTAGACATAATACATATTACTTGTGCACTCTCACTATGTAACCTAATTATTCTTGATTTGGTTGTGTTCTGTTGTGACTGAGTTGCACATTTTTATTGTTCACTTTTATGATGAAATAGTCTTATTTAGTGCTGAAATTCATTTCTGCAGTGTGTGTGTGTATTGCAGATTTTTGTATGAAGTGTCTTAGTTGTAAATTAATTGACCGCAGTGTCATGTTTACATAATTTTAATAGATTTCTGTTTTAGTAGTCCTACTTTGGTGAAGAACTGTGTGTTTTTTGAGTAATGAAAGTTTGATTAGGCCTACTAAAATATTTGCAATTTTGCTCTGATAAACAATTTTTAGAAAAAATCACTTTTAGTCACTATATTGTTATTCAAAGTCACTATTATCACTTTTTTTGGGCTTATGATATGCTAACAGGCCTGCATAAAACCAGTACGACCTAGAAAGTTTTTCATTTCACTTTCATTTGTTGGAATCCATTTAAATTTTGCATCCTGTCCTAAGGATTATAGTGTCTGGCTTGCAAACCTGTTAGTTTCTTCCACCATCAAACTAACAATTTCACCATCTATAAATTTCTCAAAAACTTCACATGTGCCTGCTTCAATCAACATTTCTTTGAACTCTTGAGGTATACAGTAGTAAATTGTGAAATCAAAATTCTTTTGGCAACCTTAAGGTTTTTTCCAGTTCACGTCATATCTCACCTGTTTCCCTGAACTCTGTTCTTCAACAGTGGGAATCTCTTCTACACCCAGCTAGTTCATTATGATTTTTTTTCAATAGACTTTTCTTGTAGTCCTGTTGTGTCAAAACTGTCAACTGTTGTCCGATTATGTTTTCTTGGCACAGAATCCAGTTTGTCTTCTGATGAAACTGAACACCGCTTGCAGCTTGACGTGAGCGGGGGTCGTGATTAAGTGTTGTTTGCCTGGTGCGCCAGCCCGTTAAGAGAGAACAGGCACTCATGAGAGCAGAGACTCCAGGTTTCAGGGCCACGTGGCCGACGGCCGTGGCGTTGCAGAACACTCCCCACTCTACGTCGCTATGTTACTTACGCAGGGGAATCTTATGACGTTCCCCACGCCCGTAGCACTAAAGTAGAAAAGTACACACATAGACACACTGTAGGTATAGCACTGATAAGCGGCTTGAAGGATCCTGCGCTTTTATGGCCGTGAAGCGGCAAGTAATAAATACGCACCTGTAACTGGAAGAACGTATTTATTCGTAAAGCACCATGCTCCAATCATACAACACTGGTGGCGCAAATAGCGGACCCGGCCCTAAGCCCGACCGGTGGGCGATGCTGTTACGTGAAAATTCACTACACGAGTGAAAAAGATAATTTAAGTAATGGCCCTGGGCGACGAGTTGCAGGGGTGAACGGTACACCTCGGGGCCAGCAAAGTTAAAAGAAAATGTTCCAGACGAAAAGAATGACTATTGGTACGCTACTGACTATGCAAAGTTGTGAAGGGCCCGGAGTGACTAACACGTCGACCGTCCCGGTCTGCCGTGTAATGCCAACTGGCGAGTCCTTCCCTCGTGCATGACGTGTCGCCAAAGCGTGGGATGCACTCGCCGAAAAACACAAAATCACAAAATTAAACAGGGGCAAAGGCCCAAAACACTGATAATAGCACAGCTTGAGGGTTAGAGTCCCAAATTTATATAACGGGATAGTTTATGGAGAGTTTACGTAATTTATAGTTACGTGAAATTTTGAACCATACAACATTTAAAAATGTAGACACTGCATTTGGACGTTATTTGAATAGAAATAATTATAACACAACACTGGCAATTACAGAACAAATAAAATGTGAAACTGTTTGGGGGAGAACGTGTGTAGATATTTGGGCGGCAAGTTGGCTGTGTGGGCGAGTCCAAGTTGTCGCCAGGCGCAGGGGTGTTTTATTGGTATTAAGGTTAAATATGAAAAAGTTGAGAGGGGGCACAGTACACATGAAACACACTTACCCCTGGCCTTTCTATATTATTGCCTGTTAAATGGCATAACTCCCCTTGACGGGAAAAGCACGAGAGGGCTTTTACACAGTGTTCAACTTTGACGTTAAATTACGTCGCTTCTCGTCAAGGGGGGCATATTCCTACCATTTGCTGGCAGTTCTATGGGACCGACGCACACGCTGGTGGCACCAGGCATCGCGGGGGTGGCGTCTGGACGCCGCTACCTCGTGTGCCCACGTGGCCGGGTGCGTTCCCATATGCCGTGGCTGTACGGGCTCTCGGCCCGTTCCGTAATGGTGGCTTGATGCGCACGACGGGCTCGGAGAGAGGGAGTTACGGAACGACCAGCGTCAAACACCCCCCTCCTGGGAGCCCGTCTGTGCATCACAACGCCGCCGCCGCCTTACCTGCAGCAGGAGGGACTCCGGGGGCCGGCTGGCCACGTGCGGAGGAAGTACCTGCCTGGCTGGGGTGGCTGACGACTGCGGAGTGCCGTTGCCTTCGTCTTGGTGGCCGGATCGTCGTGGCAGGAGGTGCACCCGGGGTGCACTCCGCGGCCCATACGTCTCGACCGGCGGGAAGGCAGTAAGCCTTCTCCGCCCTGTAGGTGGTCCCCAGGGTCCAGGTCAGCCGGGTCGGGCTGCAGAGGTGGCCGCGGAGCTGGGTCCTGGACGGCCGTGGTGGGGAGGGGCGACGAGGGAGCCCTGTCCCCCCCTCGTGTGGCGCTGGTGTCGGGTCGACCTCCGTGTCGTACCGTGTTATCTCCTGCGGCAGGCCGGAGGGTGCCCGGCTGTCGTCTCCAGCCAGCGGCAGCTGGACGTCGGCGTCGCAGGTCCCTCCTCGGGATCTGTCTTGAACAGGCGGTCCCGTCACCTCCGCCCCGGGCATGGCGCCTCGGGGACGGAGTTGGTCCGCGTCAGCAGGTGGCATCTCGACGCCAGGCGCCGAGACGCGTACGACTCCGTAGATGGGCTCGTGGAGCCTCGCCGGAACTCTTGGGCTATTACGTTGTTCAGGTGAGTGCGTTGGCTTCCCGTCACTAGTGTCGGCTGCCTCTCCACGCCGTCTGCCTTCTGCTGCTGTAGTCGGCTGTGTCCGGCTCGCGAAGAGGCGCCTTACGCACCTAGTGGGGGGCCGTCTCCTGCATGCGGGTGCTAGGTGGCGCCCTGTCTGGCGGGTCTGTCCTGGGGGACGTGGTGCCGTGGGGCGTTCCACCTCGGCCGCCATAAGCAGCTCGCAGAGCATCTCTATGTACTTTGTTTACTCGGCCGTTGTGGCGCCTAACGAAGTAGGTGGTCCTGCCGCACGCTCGTACAACCTGGTGCGGTCCGCTCTACTTGGCGGCGAAGCCTGCGCAGTAGTTCTTTTTTCCTGCCGAGAGGGTGTGCTCGGACGTACACCCGCTGTCCAGGCTGGAGCTGTTCGGGGGGGGACGTCTCATGGTCTTGAGCCACTGTTGCGCGTAGCGCTCTTGGTTAGCTCTCATCGCCGAGTGTTGCTCCTGTCGCCTCTCCGTCCTTACTTCAGGGCTTCCAGGTTCCTCCTCGCTGACGACGGCGCACTGATACTCGCCTGGGAGTCTGATATTGCACCCCAGTAGTGCCGCTGCTGGTGATTGTTCGGTGGCAGCGTTCACCCGGCACCTATGTGTGAACAGGGCTGCGGGCAGGTGTTCGGCCCAGGTCTCGTGCCTTTTCCCCACATGGAGTCGGAGCTGCGTCTTCAGATCCTGATTCCGACGCTTCGTGGGGTGTGCTCTCGGGTGGTACACTGGTGTGGTGTGGTGGTAGACGCCCCACTTCCCACATGCGTATCTCCATTTTCCCCCAGTGAATTGTGACCCATTGTCCGTAATCAGGACCTTCGGGTAGCCCCATCTTGCATAAAACTCAGTGTCAAGTGTTCGCACTAGGTTCTTAACACGTGTGCTGGGAACAGCGTAGGCTTCCGTTTACCTCGAAAACATATCCGTCACCACTAAAATGAAGCGCTTGCCGTTCGTGGAACGGGTGTATGGGCCCATGATGTCTAGGGCGACAGTTTCGAAGGGGCGCTCCGGCAGACGTGGCTGCTGCTGTTGCTCGCCGTCGGTTCTTCGCGACTTGTACTTGTTGCATGTCTCGCAGCTTCTGACATACCGTTGCACCGCCTGGGTCACCCCTGGACAGTAGAACAGGCGGCTTACATTGTGTCTGGCACGCGCCCGGATGTCCGGCGAAGTGTCCGTCGTAGTGTCCGTCGTGGGCGTGACGTAGCACGTTCCCGCATTCACCCTCGGGCACAAACAGTCTCCACGGTCCCTCCCAAAGGGGAAAGCGCGTCTCTACCCGTTCGTTGACTACACGCCACTGGTGTACCACCTCGTTCGCACATTCCTGGCGCTTGTTCTGACATGTGGGACAGTCTCGCTGCGCCGCTACAACCGCCTCGTAGTCGGCCAGTTGGTTGTCGTTCCCCGCTACATGTTCGACCTCGAAATCATAGCCTTGCAGCGCTATTGACCACCGAGCTAGTTTACTGTGCGCTCCGCGCATGGACTGCAGCCACACGAGACACCTGTTGTCGGTGCGCAGGATGAATCTCCGGTATTCCAAGTAAGCTCTGTTAACGTTTCATCGCCCATTGGACTGCTAGGCACTCTTGCTCGTTTGTGTGGTACCTTCTTTCCGTGGGGCCAAATTTAGCGCTCGAGAAGTCTATTACACGTCGTGCTCCCTTGTCGCCGTACTGGTACAGCACCGCACCGACCCCTTCTTGACTTGCGTCCGTCTGGAGGTACAGTGGGCGCTGACAATCGTAGTGGGCTAGGGTCTCGCACCTCATGAACGCTGTCTTAATGTCTTGGAACGCTTTGTCCATGGTTGCGAACCCCTGTATGTGCTCACGTAGCCAGTTTATCAGGCCGAAAAACTTGCGCAGGCCGAAAAACTTGCGCAGTTGTTTGGGCGTGCCTGGTGGTTGGCACTCCTCTACTAAGCGCAGGTGTTCGGCGTATGGTTCAATCCCCTTCTCGCTGACCATGTGGCCTAGGAATTCAATGTTGGCCTTCCCTATATGGCATTTGGGTACTGCGCATGTCAGCCCATTGATGGCCAGGCATTCTAGGACGAGCGATAGGTGGATTAGATTTTCTTCCCAGGTATTCGACCATATCAGCACGTTGTCGAGGTAGGCTAATGTGAACTCGCCGGCCAGTCCGCTCAGTACCTGCACCATCGTCGTTTGGAACGTCACGGGTGCTCCTTTCAGGCCGAACGGCATTGCGCAAAATTGGTATTGTCTGCCATCTGGGGCCGTGAATGCGGTTTTCTCCCGGTCGTCCTGCCGCACCGGAACTTGCCAGTAACCGCTCCGCAGGTCTAGGGAGGAGAACACTTTCGCGCATCCAATGGCGTTCAGAGCATTCTTGACGCTGATGTATGGTGGTGACAGGTTTTCTGTCGTGAGATTCCCTGTCTCAGATCTACGCAAAAGCGCAGCGTGCCATCTTTCTTGGGGGCTAACGTTATTTGTGAGTTGTACCGCCGGTTGGCCGGTTCAATGACTCCGTCTGCTAGCATCTCCTTGATCTGTTCTTTGATGACTTCGGCCTGATGTGGCAAGTAGCCCCTAGGGGGCGTGTAAATAGGTTTGTTTGTGGTGAGGTCGATTCGGTGTTACGTCACCGCAGTACGTCTCAGGATATCATTAGCCGCGAACACTTCGCTCCTCTCATCTAAAAGCAGTTGAAATGCTTCTCTGTATGCTGGGGGTACTTCGTTTGATATATCCTTGAGTCTAACTGTGGCTGCCGGTTCCCTTGTTTTTGCCTCTGTACTGTATGCGGTTCTGCGTTCAGCAGTGCTGAAGTGTATGCGTCTTGCCCCGGGCTCAACCACTGTGTTCTGTTCAGTAAGCCAAGGCAGGCCCAAGATGGCGTCCTTCCTCAGCTCCGGTGCTACCAAGGTAGTTGTTATGGTCTCAATGTCCCTGATGTGTACAACAATGGTGGCTCGCCTATCGCTTGGCACTTTGCGCCCTCGGCAGCTAGCTGACTGCGCTGATTGAATTTCATCATGGTTTTAGTATTAACAAATTCTGGCCGAATGAAACTGTGTGAGGCCGCTATGTCTACTAGCGCATAACAGCGGAGGTTATTTATGCTTACTAAAATTTTTATTGATGGATCGTGTCGACTATGGATTTGGTGGAGTAGAGCGTGTTGTGGTGTCTGGTTGTTAACATTGACGCCGGGGTACACGGTGACGTCAGGTCTTGTGACCCCTACTGTCCGTTTCCCGACTGGGACGTGTTCCGTTCGCGATGTCGCTTTCCGCCTGTCGCCGCTGTCCTTGGTGTTGCTAGTTGTGTAGCTGTCGTGGGCCGGTCAGCGCCGCCGCCCCCGCGCAGTGTCGCCGGCGGCTGGAGCGTCGCTCTCCCGAACAGTGTGGTGGCCTTTATGAACTCTCCTGGCTCGTACATCAGTAGTGGCACTAGCGAAGCACGGAGCTCTGGGCGCGCGGTTTTGGCGATGGTAGTAAGCGCTTGTCGCGCGCTAAGGTGTGGTTGATACTAGCGCAGTAGGTGGTACTTGCGCGACGCAAACGCTGACAGTGGCTCGTTCCCCTGTGGCTCCAGCGCGAGTCGGCTTTGGGCTTGTAGTGACATAAACGCTTCCTCGTATTGTGACAGGAACAGTCCCTGGAATTCGTTCCACGCCATCCCATATCGCGTCATACTCCACCACCACCTGCTGGCTTGGCCCGTCAGCTGCTTCCCGATGACTTGCGGCCATTCTTCGTCGTTAACACTGTACCGGTGTAAGCGGCTGTTACAGTCCTCGAGAAACGCCTTTGGGTCCTCGCTCGTTAATCCCGCGAAAGTTGGTAGCGTCTGGAACTGGCGTGGCGTCGACATGGCCGGCGAGCACGTCGCGGCTGTCTCCATCACCTGCGGTGTCACTGGAGTGCGCCATGCGCTCGTAAACATTGGTGGTATGGAAATGTTCTGAATGACTGTGACAGTTGTTCGTGGGATAGTACTGTGACCTAGGTTGCTGACCTCGGTGGTGTGGTTCTGCCAGTTCGGTGTCTCCGACGGAGGTTGTTGTGTAGCAGCGATACAGCCAAAACACAGAATCCCGTGCCGACTACCGTCTGCTTCTCCTTGACCATGAGGCATTCCATGTGTGCGTCTTGCTCACAGTACTTACACCGCAACGTAGTTCCCACCTCCACGCGGCATCACGGTCGTCTGCACTCACGTACTGGTGTTATCAGGCACGTTGCCGCCTCCTGTCACGAACAGTGTGGAGACTCAGTGTTTTGCGGTTGTGGCTCCCGCGCTCGTCTCGCACATGTTGCACCGGAAAGGTCCCGTGTGTGCCTTCACCACTTCCGCGGGCGACAAGCATCCCTCATGGTATTGCGCGGAACACGTCACACACGGTACGGTGCACTGTCCTGGGTGCTGACAGACTAGGCTGTCACATACTTTACGCTTTAAAATGTCACTGAAATTTGCTTCCTGTTTAAAGTTTGTTTGTTGTGCTGCGCACGCACACGTGGTTGCAAACGGTGTTTTCCAGTTGGCAGCTTCCCGTCTTGGCCCACACTGCGTACCCGTCCGTGCAGGTACATCATCGGACGTCACCTGCAGCGGAAAGTCGCGGGGATGTCACGGAAGATTTTATGTGGGTGCCAGTTCGGTAATAGCGCCTTCATGTGGCATCTGTTGTGGGCCGGATTTTCAGGCAGTGTCTCGTAGCTCTGGTCGCACACGTGGCCGGTGGCTCCATACGTGCCGTGGTATGCCATGTCGCGGGAGCGCGGTAGCGTTCGCGGTGCGTACGATCTGTTGGTCAGGTCACCGACCTTGGCGTGGCAGACTCCCCGCGTGCGGCGCGGTAGGGGGAGGTAGCTCCGGCGGCAGGTGGCCTGGGGGGTGACGCTGTCCTTGGTGCGCACGCTGCCACCCCTTGGATGGAGCGGGGGTGGTGAGGGGGTCGCGCAGCCGGTTGCTGCCACAAGATGGCCGTCCTCGCGTACACTCTCCTTCTGCTTCCGACACTGAAGACCACGTGGTCTCCGCGCGTGAATTTTACCGTAACTGCAACTGCTATGGTGTGTGGTTGTTAACGCCACACAAGTTGGGCGACAATTTGACGGGAGCAGGGGTCGTGATTAAGTGTTGTTTGCCCGGTGCGCCAGCCCGTTAAGAGAGAACAGGCACTCATGAGAGCAGAGACTCTAGGTTTCAGGGCCACGTGGCCGACGGCCGTGGTGTTGCAGAACACTCCCCACTCTACGTCGCTATGTTACTTACGCAGGGGAATCTTATGACGTTCCCCACGCCCGTAGCACTAAAGTAGAAAAATACACACATACACACTATAGGTCTAGTACTGGAAGGCGGATTGAAGG
Organism: Medauroidea extradentata; assembly: GCA_003012365.1. Taxonomy (NCBI): domain Eukaryota; kingdom Metazoa; phylum Arthropoda; class Insecta; order Phasmatodea; family Phasmatidae; genus Medauroidea; species Medauroidea extradentata. Next base: position 7,083 of record PNEQ01040840.1, on the reverse strand, counting down.
GTCCCGTGCACTTATGGCCGTGAAGCGGCAAGTAATAAATACGCACCTGTAACTGGAAGAACGTATTTATGGTAAAGCACCATGCTCCAATCATACAACACTGGTGGCGCAAATAGCGGAACCGGCCCTAAGTCCGACCGGTGGGCGATGCTGTTACGTGAAAATTCACTACACGAGTGAAAAAGATAATTTAAGTAATGCCCCTGGGCGACGAGTTGCAGGGGTGAACGGTACACCTCCGGGCCAGCAAAGTTAGAAGAAAATGTTCCAGGCGAAAAGAATGACTATTGGTACGCTACTGACTATGCAAAGTTGTGAAGGGCCCGGAGTGACTAACACGTCGACCGTTTCGGTCTGTCGTGTAATGCCAACTGGCGAGTCCTTCCCGCGTGCATGACGTAGTGCCGCCAAAGCGCGGGAAGCACTCTCCGAAAAACACAAAATCACTAAATTAAACAGGGGCAAAGGCCCAAAACACTCATAATAGCACAGCTTGAGGGTTAGAGTCCCAAATTTGTATAACGGGATAGTTTATGGAGAGTTTACGTAATTTATAGTTACGTGAAATTTTGAACCATACAACATTTAAAAACGTAGACACTGCATTTGGACGTTATTTGAATAGAAATAATTATAACACAACACTGGCAATTACAGAACAAATAAAACGTGAAACTGTTTGGGGAGAACATGTGTAGATATTTGGGCGGCAAGTTGGCTGGGTGGGCGATTCCAAGTTGTCGTGAGGCGCAGGGGTGTTTTATTGGTATTAAGGTTAAATACGAAAAAGTTGAGAGGGGGCACAGTACACATGAAACACACTTACCCCTGGCCTTTCCATATTATTGCCTGTTAAATGGCATAACTCCCCTTGACGGGAAAAGCACGAGAGGGCTTTTACACAGTGTTCAACTTTGTCGTTAAATTACGTCGCTTCTCGTCAAGGGGGGCATATTCCTACCATTTGCTGGCAGTTCTATGAGACCGACGCACACGCTGGTGGCACCCATAGTCCCGGGGGCGGCGTCTGGACGCTGCTACCTCGTGTGCCCATGTGGCCGGGTGCGTTCTTATATGCCGTGGCTGTACAGGCGCTCTGTCCGTTCCGTAATGGTGTCTTGATGCACACGACGGCTCGGAGAGAGGGAGTTGCGGAACGACCCGCGTCAAGCTGCCTCAGAATAATCAGGATCATCAGATAAATTACCATTCTAAAATATGTCATTGTCCGTCTCTGAATCCTCCGATTCTGGAAAATTGTTGTTTAGAGCGAGTTCAACAATATGCCTCGTTCACGCAGAAACGTGCCTAGCCATTTTGAGGAACAAGAGAGTACTAAGTGAAGATACTTGTTTTTCCTTTCTATCAACATTACCCTTTGCCTACGTTCCAGGAATTCCGTCTCTTACTGCAGCTGTCACTGAACTTTCAAACAAGTAGCAGGTGTGTGCGGGCCATAAACGATCTTTATCTACTGCAGCGGGCGTATACACTTCCCTGGACTCTCCCTGTGGACTGCAGAGAGCGTATATGCCTACCCTGGACTATCCCTGTGGACTGCTGAGGGCGTATATGCCTACCCTGGACTTTCCCTGTGGACTGCGGAGGGCATTATTATTTATTTTTATTGTGAATAATGACTTATATTGATAACATATCAGCTATACTGCAGTTTACATTGCAAAAATCAATTTGGTCCAGCGAGAGTACATCTGTAAAAATAGCTTCGTCGTTAAAGTGGTAAATGTCAAATCATGTCCTTTTTTACAACAAAAAAAAATTATATTGTCCTGGACCAACAAAAAATAGAATTCACGCACGCTAGCAACTTAAGTTCGTCTTGTCAACTGAAATGTTTATGTATGTCTGTTATGGGGTGCAGGATGATACAGAACATCGGATAAACAAAAGTTTGGTAAACAAACCATTTTCGAAATATAATGCAGTAGAAGTCAATAATAGAGATGATTTGGTTATACAGTGGTTATGTTTTGCCCATAATGTATTAAAAATGAATGTTTGCACCTAGTATGCTGAAGAATCATTTTCATGATGTTAAGTATCATGTTCACCAAATGGAGTGTTGTAATGTGCTTCTACTGTACATATTTGTAAGTTATACGTTTTACTTTTTCTGGAAAATTTGAATTTTCTGTTGGTAATCCTGGAAATGTCAGAGAATTTATTGTTGTTCGCTGGACACACTATCAGACAAAATTTTCCATTTTTCCTGAGTAGTTAAGGGGGTGATGTAACATTGTAGGTTTTGCACAACAAAAATATTCTTATTGCCAATAACAATCATTGCCTCCAAATTCAATTTAACCTTTTCAGGCATATTTAATAGGTGTATGCCAATCAGTAATGGTACAAAAAATTTCATACAGCATTGCTAGACCACTAATTTTGTAACAATTTTACACACATATATATATATATATATATATATATATATAATAAAATATGTAAAGCAATTGTCACTAAGTATTTAATAAAATGACAGGCATTAAAACAAAATTGTCACTAGCCCATTGTCACAAAATATATAGGCTAGGTTTACATTTTCATAACACATGTCCTTAAAATGATACTAGTTATAAATGTAACCAGAATAGGTATTATTCATTATGATTACTTACAGAATACTGTCCATCAGCCAGGTGTTGAAAACATCCGCTGTATTGGTGTATAACTGATGAGCACTTTGATTGTGACATTCACTGTTAGCTTTCATGACTTCTGATAAGTGAATACTTGTTTGTTCTGTTATGCACCCATCCTGTTGGTGATGTACTTCTAATAGTAACAAGATCTTCAAAATGTAATTTTTACAAGCCCATGCAAAATCATACGGATGTGCCAGGTCCATGTGGGTGGAGTAATTGTACATAAAAATAATTATAGTTGGTGTTTCTCTTTTACGTCTAACCACCAATTGTCATATACACAGGCAATATGATTGTTGACTGTTGACTTCAGGTTCTGGTTTTCTTGGTGGTTCAATAAATGTTTTTGGTATTACAAACTCTTCATTTGATGTTGATCCAGAAACCATAGATGTGGAAATCTGGTATTTATGAAGCAGTACAGAAGTGTGTTTTTCCCTTGTTCCAGGGATGGCTGCAGCCTGCATCCATAAATCTGGGTGATAAGGCAGTTTCTGTATTTATGATGATGGAACTATCAATGTAAATGAAAGTTACGCCTTTAATATTTTCAGTGCAGAAGGTGTACATTTCAGCCACTGACAGAATGGGATTTCCTTGCATCTGCTGTAAGCTTGCTTTGGCAACTAGCCTTTTCACAGTGCCGCCAACACCATCACAAGGTCCTGTGCCATGGGATGTAGCGAAAAAATTATATACCACCTGGCATCAATACCAAAATCATTCTTATGATGGCACAGGCTAAAAGTTTTTCCAATTCTTATACTGGCTGGCAGCACCGTCAAAGAAATAATTTTATTCAGGTTAGAATTAATTTTAGTAGCTCTTGAACAAGAATCTTTTGAAAACTGTACACAGCACCGACAGTGTGATTCAACGTATCTGAAATAAAGCAAGAATTTCTTGGTGTTATTTTCCTGCTTTCAGATAAATATGCCATAAATGGATGTAATGTGGCTTGTTGATTTACCCAGTGGTAACTTTGTATTTCATCTTGTATTACAAATGTGTAGTTTTCCGAAACATATCCAATTACTTCACATTCATAACAACTTTATTCATCATTTCGTCAGCTTAAATACTTAGCTTGATGCTTTGCGATGAAATTATGTTTATTGCGGTTTCCTGGCTTGTCCATTAAGCTTCCAATAAATTCAAAGTAAACTGCATCTATTTTCAGTTGTAACCCTTGTTTGTACTTTATGTCAAGATCATTGTCCTTGAAGCTATGAAGTATCCTATGTACAACACATCTGCCAGGACACTTGTCACACTTGCTAGGCATACATTGTTCACTGCTAATGTTGCATACCATACTTTCAAGCAGTTCTTTGTAAGTGATGTTCTAATGCAGTTTCGTAACGTGCAAGGTTTATTTAACACTTTTATGAATGGAACACACACAACAAACTTCATGCGTACCACTCGAACCAGCAAGTACACACCATTTTGGACATAATCCTGGAAATGTAGAAATCCTATTTTGAATGATGTGTTCTCCACATATTTGATGTAAAGCTCTTTTAAGTTGCTTAAAATCACATGCTTTTGTTTGTGAACCTTACCTTCACCTTCGAAATGAACAGCGACAAAATCTTTTTTGCAGGGCAAATTCTGCTATAGTCACAGTTTTTGTAAAACTGCTTAACTACTTTAATAACATCATCGCTAACTTTTGAAACTTCTTTCTCTCTATTTCTGGCAGTATACCTCTTTATTTACATGTTTCCGATACTTTCTCACTGTGTAATCTGTGGCATCAAATTCTTTACATATTTTAGATAAAGACCAAGATGCTCGTAGCAAACTTAAAATTTTAATTTTGTCTCCAGTTGTGGAGCACCATTTATATTTGTCTTTCAAGTTTTGGATTAATGTTACATAATCTGTTAAACTTACATTATAATAAGCTGTAGATTCTTCCAAGTTTTTTATAGTACCTTGTTCAACTTCAAGTGGTGACATAACTTCATTCTTAATGGTTCAGAAACTTTTTTTTTTAACTTTTTTATCTACTGCATGTTTGCATTTTTCTTGGCTAAGCTGTTTGATTTTCACACGTGATACGTCAAGGAGTGTTCATACTTGGTTCAATTCTGAAATATCATTGTATGGTGCTACATAGCCTACAGTTCAGTATAAACACTAACTTCCTTCTCATTCTATAAAATTTTCTTTTTACATGTAGGGCATATTGGCTGTCTTGGAATTAGCCTAGCGACCTGAGTTTTTCTGCTAATTGCAAAGGTATTTCTCTTAAACATTTTCAATTGCTTGTTCATGAAATTTAAATTGATCATAAAATTTGACACCAAATATCATATTATACTTCTACAAATATTTAATTTCATGATAATTGTGCACAGAAGTAATATTGGAGTGAACTCTCAGTTTGGTACGTATTTGATCCTTTTCACTAAATTAACAAATATGTTTATGTTTGTTGTTACTGGCAAAAAGTTTTCCTGAGGACACTCTTCACACAAAATGCCTACACTGCATTGCATATTCTGTATACACAGCAAATATGAAAGTAGATCTGGAAATAAGCTTTTAATATGCAAATAACTTTGCACTGACAGGAAGGTTGAAACAGACTGAAGAACACAAACACTGTGCAGTCAGGAGTAAGTCCTGGCCTACACATGATGTTGCTGAGTGTGCAAGTCCAACCCATCTTATCTGCAGCTGTGTAAGCACCTCTGTAAGTACACATTCTACTGATTAGTTAACCTCCTAGGCTATAAATGACACTTTGATTCCTCTCAAATTAAAAACTTACAGCATATGCAACTATTACTACTTTAGATAATTACTCAATTTTGGGAGCAAGTTATATTTTGTAGATTCATACTACAGTATAGTAATAAGATAATTTTTGTAACATTATTAATTGAAGGAAACTTATCAAATATGGGGAAAAGATTAAATAGAATATTTTTTATTAGAAAAATTGGCAAAACACCACTTTTAAATTTAGAGGCAATGATCACACTAACACTTTTTGTGAAAAAAATTTCAGATTTTTAAATGTAACTCCTTTTGAGATAAAAACTACTCTAAATACTCAGAAATGGGAAAAATAACAAAATTTTGAGATTTTTATGCTAAAAGAATTTATTCAGTAGCAACTCTGTGGTGCATACCCTTACTATCATGTGTTGGTAAAATAATGAAACTGGTGACTTGCAAGTTGAAGGTTTTATGAACTATTAAATTTGAGCAAAATTAGTTTTTCCCCAAATTTTTGTCACTACAGAACTGGTACTATATTAAAATCTGCTTATGTATTAATTTAAATGAAGTACAGACAGTGGTAAACAAACTACTTTTTGGTTCAAGTAGATAATGTTGCATAGAAGTTAAGAAATTAAATATTTGCATTTGCAGTTTTTAGACCATTCTCCTCTCTTCCAATAGACTATCCTCCTCTCTTCCAAACCTCCTCATGAATTAATGGTGACAAATTAAATTATTCCAGATGTGTGTTTGGTTACTCAATATCTGTAAAAATCATTATATATATTTAAATAAAATTTATTGTAAATTTTTCTGCAACCACCCCTTGGTGAAATCTCCTGGAATGACCCACTAAGGAAACAATTGTTGGTTATGTGCCTAGGTCATTTGTAGGTACCCAATCCCAACGTATCCCAAAACGAATTTGAAGTGAACTATAGCTATGCTGAAGTTGAAAATAACACAGGAATAAAAAACGTACTTTTATGAAATAAAACTTCTGGTAGGCCTACCTAGTTGTCATATTTTAACAGTCTGATTTTTCATGATTTAATTGTTGTGAAGTTTTGTAAACTGTTCTGTTTTATTTTGCATCATTTACAGTTTTTTCTACTAGGTAAAAGTTGCAACTAAACAAAAGTATAGGTACTTAATACTAAAAAATATCAATTGCACTTGGCATTTATTTATTTATTTATTTACAACAAATTTACAGAGGGCAAAAACAGCCCGAAGGCCTTGAACTTTACCCCCATAAACAAACAACAGTCAGGGGAACACAAATACATAAAAAAACAACATAAAAACAACATAAAAACCACAAAAAACAACATAAAACATAAAAATAAACATAAAAAATAAAAAAAAAATAAATAAAAATTAACAAAAGATAATTAAGACAACAACAGCATAAAAAGAAAACAAGGAAACATTGGACAAAGGGAGCGCACTGTCACCGGGAATGGAGTCGAGCTCACTGCAGAGGAGAGGACCCTCGGGACTGCTTTTCGGTCCCCTCCCCCCCGCAGCCAGTCCCACCCCAGTGAAGCAACCCCATTTGAAAAATGAGAAAAAATAACAAACATACAATACATACCAAACAGAAAAACAAGCATGAATGAAACTGAGGGACAGAACAAAACAAGAAGCAAGAAAACATGTGTAGGTGAACTCAACA